>VMDO01004158.1:0-129849 GCA_007922755.1 Pedetes capensis
TCCTCCCCACGACAGACTCTAGGCCACACCTGCTTGTGCAGTGATGAATAAGGAAAGTCTTTTCCCCTGAGGGGCTCACACATCCCAGGGAGACATCAACGTGTACCCTGCTAATTATAAACATATCAAGCAGCAGGAGAGTGGGAATATAGCACAGGCAAGGTCCGGGGGCCTGAACCTGTTTGGTGTGATGAGGAGCAGCATGGCTGGAACGCTGGATGTGGGCTGGGCTTCCAGAAGTTACATCCAGTCTATATCAGTTCTGCACTGGACCTGTGAGTTATAGTTGCTCTAGAACTTTCCCTACAGAAGAGGGAAGTCTGGTGCCCAGAGTGAGTTCTTTGCCCACCACCAGGTCAGGTGGTGGAACCACTGGAACTGAGGCCGGGCTCCGAGGCTCCGGCTCCCAGTGCACTGTTCCCCCTTCCGGGTCATCTGCACTACCTGGATGTGGCCCGTCCAGATTTGAGCTCACCCAAGGAGGTCTTAGGAATGTCACAGCATGTCCACGCAGAGCACCATGTGGGCCCATCATCACTGGAAGCAGCGTGTGCTCCTGTGCTGCACATGTAACTTAATGACGTCAGCACCCTGATGAGCAGGTGTAAAATGGGGTGCAGGGCTGAAGGTGCTCATGTCCTGCTGGTTGGTTGGTCTAGAGCCTACGTGACTCCTCAGGCTGTCTGAGGCCAGAGTGAGGTCTTCCATGTCCTTTTGAGAGGAAGAGTATTCTCTCCCTGATGTCTAGAGTTACTGTGAGTTTAAGCTGATGCTATTCTTGTTTTTAAATGTGATGCCTGCACCAGGCTGACGGCTTCTGCTCCTGCCCTGGGCAGCCCTGGGATTGGAGGAAGGGTGGAGGTGCCAACGGAGAGAGTGAGGTGGTTGGGGAACTCCTTGGACATAGACTGCATAGAACTTTGTAAGCACAAAGGGAATTTTCATCCCCTGCCTTCTGAGAAATTTCAATATTTAATTCTGCTGAAATAGAATGGCAACAGACAGTACAGAAGAGGCCGACAATTTTATTACATGCACATTTGCTTGGGAGCCACAGAAGCTATGAGACTCAAAAGAGGACCAGATGACAGAAGTTTTATACCATTAAAAAAGAGATTAAATATGGGCAAATGGTATGAATAGGCCCTTCTAGAAGGGCTCAAGGACCCAAGGACCCCAGTCTGCAGAAGGACAGAAATCCTGGGATACTAACATGGCCAGGTCCATTCTCTTCTCTTTCAATAACAGGGCCTCTGTTTTCTTCTCCTTTCTTTCTTTACTTTTTTATTTATTTTCCTTCCTTCGTTCCTTTCTTTTTTCTTTCCTTCTGTACTTGGGGTTGAACCTAAGGCCTCAACACATGCTAGGCAAATGCTTTACCATGGAGTTACACCCTTCTGAAAAGTATAAATGCAAACAACTAACAAATATATAAAAAAAAAATTTGATGTCATTAGTCCTCAGGGAAATACAAATCAAAACTACAATGAGATTCTATCTCACCTCAGTTAGAATGGCTATTATCTTTTTTGGGGGGATTACTGGGGGGCTAAACCCAGGGCCTCACACATACTTTGCAAGTGCTCTACCACTGAGCTGCATCCTCAGCCCCTTTAAATTTTTTTTTTTCTTTTTTTTTTTTAATCTTGAGACAGGGTCTTACTATGTTATACAGGCTGCTTCTGGCCTTAAACTTGTGATCCTCCTGCCACAGCCTCCTGAGTCATTGGGATTAGAGGTAGGCACCACTGCACCAGGCTTAGAGTGGCTATTATAAAAAAATAATAAATCTGGCAAAATGTGGCATAAAAGCAACTCACACACTGGTGGTGGGAATGTGAATTACTGCAGCCATGATGGAGAACTATATAGAGGCTCCTCAGGAAACCGAAAGTGAAACCACCTCACATTCCAGCTCTCCCACTCCTAGAAATACATCGAAAGGAAATAATATCAGCATACCAAAGAGATGCCTCCACACTCATGTTTACTGCAGCACTATTAACTGTAGCTAAGTTATGAAATCAACAGAGGTGCCCCTCAACAAGTGAATGGATAAAAACATGTGATATATATACCCAATGGAGTATTATTCAGCCATAAAAAATGAAATCTCATTTGTAGCAAAATGGATGGAACTGTGGGACATTACATTAAGTGAAGTAGGTCAGACACAGAAAGACAAGTATAGCATGTTTTCTCTCATGTATGAAAACTAAAAACATCAAGCTGAAAACAGAATAGTGAATACTAGAATTTGGGAAGGATGTGGGGAGTGGGTGAATAAAGGGAGGCTAGGTTTTATCAGTGCCTGCCATGTGTTGAAATATCTCAGTGGATCCCACTAATGTGCACAATTAATATATTTTAACCAAAATTAACTTTTTAAAAGGAGGATAGAGGCCTGGGACTCCTGGAGGGAGGCCTCGATGAGTGGTGAGAGGATGGAGAAGGAAACCCACAGAGAGCAAGGTCATTGTCCTATTATGCAGAATGTCTCTCAGGTAACAGCTCTCAGAAGAAGATGGTGCATTCTACGGCCGTCTCTGGGAGTTGGGGCCACAGAACCCCTGCTAGATGCAGGCAGAGCAGCTCAGGAGCTCTGAGAGAACTGGCTTGCATCTGCCGTTTACTTCGCTGATGGAGGAGACCTCAGCAGGGGCAAATCTTCCCACAGGCAGCTTGTCAGCCATTTCAGCACCTGCGGCCCTCCAGCACAGACAAACGTACACACTGTGAAGCGGCGTATTTTCATCTCTCACAGCTGGGCCATGGCTGGGTGTGGGCAGTAATGGCAAGGAAGGAAGGAAGCCTAACCCCTGCCAAGCCCTGTGGACGCGCCGTGACCGCCTAGCTGTGCACTTGTCTGGAGGATGACCTGATGCTCTAAAGGCGCTCACTGGTGGCTGAGGCCTAGGACAGGGCTGTGCCTGGAGGGGAGGGCCAGAGTTTTTCTGCTGTGCCAGGCATGTGTGCAGCTTCTAGGCATATCTGGCCCCAGCTGGAGCTCAGAGACTTGGGTCGGGGGTGAGGAGCCAGCAGTGTGCCTGCACCAGTGGCCCAGGGGGAGAAACAAGGCTGGAACCCCGGAGCTTAGCATCAGCATTCATTTTCTGCTCTTTCCTGGCAGCAGCTCCCCATCCCAGAACTCTAAATATCTGAAGATAAATGACATCAAGTTCAGGGTCCCGTACCACCCCATGGCAAAACCTACTGACTCTCGGCATCTCTCGAGAAATGGTCTTGAGGAAGAAGAGATCTGAGATAACTTTCAGGGCAACAAGGCCCGTAGGTCTCCAGCAGAGCCCAAGATGCCACCCGACCTCATTCTGCTGTGGAGATTCTAACTTCTGCCCCTCTGTTGGCCAGCACCACCCAACCAGCCTCTGGGCCACGTGGGGCCTTTGAGAACACTTGGCACCTTTGAAAGAAGGGCCTGGTTTTCAGCGACTCTCCTGGGCAGGTAGGGGGCAGAGCCGTCATCTCGGACCCCCTCCTTGCTAGAACATAACAAAGATGGTTTAAAAAAAACAAAGACAAGGCAAGTGGAAGGGAGATTTTAGTGGGGAGGAAGGGGATTGGAAGGAGGTGGGAGGGGATCATGAGAGGGTAATGAGCATGTGTGGTGTAACAATGATGCGCATGTACAGAAATGTCATCAGGAAAGCTGTTAAGTTGCACACTAACTACAAAAATTACTAATAAAAAGTTAAATAAATGGAGAGAGAGAAAGAGAGAGAAAGAGAAAAGATAATAGAGCCACATCCCAGAAAAGTGCCCTTGGAGGGCCACTGGAGACTGAGCTCTGGGAGGCTGTGGAGAAAGGGTGTGGAGCCACATGCAGCAAGGTCTCCATCCTTGGTGGCATGCTCACCTCATCTGGCCAGCAGTAAGCAAGAAACACGAACAAGGAAAACATGGGGGTGGAGCTCCTCTCCACACTGATTTCCCCAGATTTTCTGGAACCAGGATGCAGGGGAAGGAAGTTTCTACAAAGAAATTTCATCAGTAATCCTAATATGTGCCAGGATTTGGAACAAGAGTCTCTCCATAAGTCAGTCTAGGGCTAATTTATTTTGTCAACAGTTAACACGTTTGTTGTTGCGTTCTCCTTCCTGTGGCCAAGGTATACCCTGTGCCTGACAGGTGACCCCTCTCAGCAATTCAGCCCCCACTGGTGGTAAAACAAGATCAAGAAAGTTCACCTGCAGGCTTGAGACTACAAGGCACCTGAGATTCCTTCTTCAGAAGCAGAAACACCAGTATAGCTGTTTAGATTGATAAGAGTTCTCCTGACCTCTCGTCCCCTGAATACTTATAAAAACCCACCCCCGTCAGCTGTAGGGGGCTGATGCCCATTGCTTGCCTCAACCCTCTCTGCGCTCAGGGTGATAAAATCAAAGCTATTTGGCTACATACTTAAGCCTCATGAGTTACTCTCAGTTCACCATCCACTGCACCTAACAATGTATAGCTGGCCCTGCCCGGGTGAGACACCTGTATGTTCCACAAGCGTGGGGGCTCCCGTGCCTAAAACCTGCAATGCCTGTCCACCTCACAAGTTCAAATCCAAGCTTCTCCCAGGCCTGCCAGCTCCAAGGCTCCCCGAGAAGAATTCTGCGTCCTTTAAGCCCATTTCCAAGCTCAGCCTCCCCTCCTCCTTGCCAAGAACACACCCCACACCTGAGCCTGGGTGGTTTTACGCTAACCCTCCAGTGTTATTTAGGGCACCCATCAGAAAGAATGGCCTTGAATGCTCCATCTAAACTAAAAGCCCGTGCACCTTGGCATTTCCTACACGGCATTTGCCACATTCTGGGGTATCATGATTATTTACCTGTTAGCTTGTTTATTGTTGGGTTCTGGCTTCTAGACGTTGTTGTTAGGTGCCATCAAGTTGGGTCCAACTCATAGTGACCCTATGTACAACAGAATGAAACACTTCCTGATTCTGTGCCAGGCACATGATCTTGTTTATGTTTAAGCCCATTGTTGCAGATACTGTGTCAATCCATCCAGATGTTAGCTTACTCAAAGGATCTTGTCTTGTTAGCCAGGATCTTGTCTAACCTTTTCATTGTTGCTTTTCTTAGCAGAATGTATATTGTAGGTATGCAGTAAACATCTGCCTTGGGAAAGAATGAAAAGCTCCTTATTCTATAACACCCCCTTCAGCCTATTGCTGTCCTCCAGAAGATGAGTGTCAGCAGGCAGGCCCTGCCTCCACCCTGGTCCATCTCTGCAAGCAGATGCACCTGCTCCCTTCCCCTCTCAGCCACAAGCTGCCCCTCCTTTCCAAAGCCACTCTACCTGGACTTCCACGCTTTCCACCGCCCGCCCTTTAAAGCACTGGTTTGTGAACATTACTGCTCCAGGGCCACCGGGAGGGTCATTAGATTGCAAGTTGCTGGGATCCCCTTCCTTCCCCATCCAATCTCTGACTTAGTAAAGGTGGACTGGGGCCTAGGAAAGTGCATTTCTACCGGTTCCAGGGTGATGCTGCCGCTGCTGGTCTGGGGGCCACAAGGAGAACTTCCACTTCCAGGTCTGTGGTTCCACCCCTATGGTCCCAATTCATCTCTGTCTCTCCTTCTCTACTGGCTCTGCTCTTAGTGTTTAAAAGTGTATATACTTTCCTCATTTAAAAAATCAAAAGCAAACCCAAAGCAAGAGACTGTTTGCCTGAGCTCAACCACCATCTTTTCCATCCTCCATCCTGAGCCGCTGTTGGCTGAGGACAAATGGCACTGGGTGAGCAGGTCACCTGGAAGGTTTACAGTCACCAGGCCCCCTGTCTACTATAAGGCAGTTTATTCAGCCTCATTTTCTTCTAGGACTATTTCAGACATTCCCTTCATCTGTAGAAATCCCCACCTCACCTACAGTCTGTCTGTCTCTCTCTCTCTCTCTGCATGACCTAGACTACAACTTACCAGGGAAAGTACAAACCCACCTCTTGCAACTCCTCCTGCTTATCACAACTTCCCACCCACAATGTCTCTGCATCTGTCCCCTTCTCTTTCACCTTCTACTTCCAGAATGGAGATTCTCTTCCTCCTCCTCCCAGACAGGTGCTCCAGGCTCACAGCCACAGTTCCCAACCTGGACCTGGGGCTTTCCATCTTTTCCAAGGAGCCAGATATACATTCATTTGAAATGGTATTTAGAAACCACAATCTAGGCCCTGGAGGTGCCCACTGCTACTGGATTATAATTGTTTCTTTTTAGTGGACAGTCCAAGGAAATACATATCTTTTAAAAGATTGTGTGTTCATACTGGTACTTGCAATTCAAATTCAAAGCAACAGGGCTATGGCTAAAGCACACTGACCTTCCATCTTCAATCCTTACTGAGACCTAGATAAAATTAATCACTTGGCAGGCCCCATAATGTTCACACAGCTGTCTCAGAATAAAAATCATTAGTCCCTACAAAACAATTTCTGAAAACAGGCTAAGAATGATCTTTGTCTTACTTCCTTTGGTCATTGAGTTGTAATCCACTAGGATGTACAGTCATGTTTGCAAGTTTCTTGGAATCATTGTGGTCATACTGTCAATTGTGTGTACACTTTTGGGTAATCTGCTATATTTTACTTTAGATTTTTAAAGAGCCATTTTACATTTCACTTTGTTTTTTAATTCAGTGAAATATTTATAGTGTTAAAAATCTATAAAACATGCACATGGTATATTCAAAGAAATCTAGCATCCAACCTTGTCCTTCCAGTCTACTCCCTCATTCTCCCTAGTGACTATTCAAAAATAAGTATGGTTTATTATTTTAGTCTTTTTTTCAATTCTAGTAAAATATGAATATGTTTATATACACACATGCATATTTCTGTCTTTTCTTAGATAAATGGTAACAATTTACTACTTTTTCCTTTCATAAATACTGGAGATCACATAGTCCATAGATTTCTCATTTTTACAGCTGGCAGTTGTTGTTGTTAGGTGCTATCAAGTCAGCTGTGTCAGACTCATAGCGACCCTATGTACAACAGATGAAACACTATTGTCAGTACTTCTCTGCTATTCATAGAGTTTTCAGTGACGGATTGTTTTTGGGGGGTGGGTTGCCAGGTCCTTCTCCTAAGCCTACAGCACCTGGTGTTCTCAGGAAGTCTCCCATCCAAGTACTAACCAGATCCAACCCTGCTTAGCTTCCAAGATTCAACAGGACCAGATGCCACAGTGGTACATCTGCAGACTATGGCTGGATTGTTGTTGTTGTTAGGTGCCTTCGAGTCACGACCAACTCATAGCGACCCTCATAGGGTTTTCAATGGCTGATTGATTGTTTTGAGATTGCCTTGGGAGTGGATTGCCAAGTCCTTCTCCCATTTTTGCAGTGCTGGGGATCGAACCAGGGACCTCAGAGACTGCAGAATGGTGGTCTACCAACTGAGCTAAACCTCAGCCCCTATATAGATAGATAATACTCTATTATATAGATGAATAATAATTTGTTAAACTATTTAAATATTAATATTCATTTGAATTGTTTCCAGGTTTTTCTATTACAAACAGTAAGCAATGAATATGTCTGTGCACATATTTTTGTATTTCTGCTAGTACATCACTGGAGTGAATCCCTAGGAGTAGAATTACTAGGTCAAATATAAGTACATGTGCATTTTTGTTAGTTATTACTGAGTTCCCCTTCAAGCAGTTTGTATCATTCTACATTCTTTCAAGGCATCTTAGTCTTGGGCTTCTATAACAGAACAACATAGACTGGGCAGCTTAAACAATAGACACTTATTTCTCCCAGTCTGGTGGCTAGAAGTCCAAGATCAAGGTGCAGGCGGATTCAGCTCTGGGTGAGGGCCCTCCTCCTGGCTTACAGATGGCTGCCTTCTGGCTGTGTGCTTACATAGCAGAAAGAGGGAGAGGAAGAAAGTTCTTTGGTGTCTCTTTATATAAGCGCACTAATCCCATCATGAGAACCCCACTCTCATGACTGCACATATCCTTAATTACTTGCCAAAGGCCCGATGTCCAAATACCATAACATTGAGAGTTAGGGCTTGCACACAAATTTAGTTTTAGTGGAGGGCACACATATTCATCCCATAACACTAGGAATGCATGACAATGCTTCTTTCTTCAAAGTCCTTTTCTTTAGAGTATTGAAAAGTAAAGATGTGCGGAGCAGGAGGATCACAAGTTCAAGACCAGAGGCAGTCTGTGTAATTTAGTGAGACCCTGTCTGAAAATAAAAAGTGAAAAAATGGGCTAGGGGTACAGGGCAGTGGTACAGCACTTGCAAAGCATGTAAGCACAAGGCTCTGGGTTCAACTCCTCAGTACTGCAAAGAATAAAGAAAAGTAAAGATGTCATTTTGAAGATAAAGATGCACCTGACTTATGCTATGGTATTTTCAGTCACATTTGCTTGTGAAAGCTGGACATTGAATAAGGGAGATAGGAGAGGAATTGATGCTTTTGAATTATGGTGCTAGAAATGTATATTGAATATACCATGGACTGCTAAAAGAACCAACAGGTCTGTCCTAGAAGAAGTACAACTAGAGTGCTCCTTGGAAGCAAGGATGGCTAGACCATGTCTTACGTGTTTTGGACATGTAGTCAGGAGAGATCAATCCTTGGAGAAGAGCCTCATGTTTGGGAGAGTGGCAGGTCAACAAAAACAGGAAAACTCTCAAGTAGATGGATTGACACAGTGTCTGCAACAATGGGCTTAAACATAAGTACGATTATGTGCTTGGCACAGAATCAGGGAGTGTTTCGTTTTGCTGTACATAGGGCTGCTATGAGTCAGACTTGACTTGACAGTACCTAACAACAACAACAATGTAGTTTTAATGTTTATTTCTCTCATGAACAAAGTTGAAGAACCACCTGAATTTCTTTTCCTGTAAATTTTCCTATTCATCTCTATCCTATGAGCTCTTTTTTTTCTTTTTAGAAGCTGTTTAGAAATTATGACCATTTAACTTTTTATGACATGAAGTTGTATTTTTCAAAGTTTATCCTTTGTCTTCTAACTTTGTTTATAATGTTTCCTATTTTTAGCAAGTCCTGTATAGTCATATTATCACTCTTCTGTCTTAGTCCTTCTGGATTTTGAATTACACATAGATAGAACTGTTTTCTCCACTTCAGAGTGCTGAGCTTTTACCCTTTGTCAGTACTTGTGGGACAGCTTTGCTCCTTAAGGACCTGTCCACTCAGACTCAGCCTCATTTCCCCAGCTCTTGTATGCTATTCATGTCCTCTGTCCCGCTTTCCAGCTCCACACTCTACTTAGAGGTCTCTCCACCCTGTCTTTATCACACACTGCTGCTCTGGGTTATATTTGTTTCCTCTATTCCTCCCTAGAGTCTGCTTTGCACTTTTGAATCTCTGGTGCCTTGTGCTATATTTGGTTTATAGTAAGTGTTCAATAAATGCTTTTCAATGCCTGGCTAACCAAATGCCCATCCTTTATTTGTCAGAAGGTGCTGAGAGCTTGAAACAACTTTTAAAATGCTCTTCCAATCCTTATGAGTTGTATGCCTGCTTCTGCCAGAAACTGGGCATTTGACCCCAAACCTTGAACACTTAACATCTCTGTACTCATACATAAATATCCCCAGATGTAGAATGAGGTTATCAGCGATATTCCCGAGTCCTAAACAAATCTGCTATTCTGGGCTCTCTGTCAAAGGATCTCAACTCTGTCCATCCAGGAAATACATTTCAGCTCATATCTAGGAGGGAAAATATCTTGGCTTCCCTATTTGCATCTTTGAAATATTTTTCTTTGTGAGCTGGGGCAACAGAACCATATACCTTGAGTTCACGAGGCTCGTGCACAGAGTGGTGGTGCGTGTCTCCCTGTCACTGTGATTTGATTGTCCTTGGCAATAGCACTTTTATTCTGCAGCCTAGGACACACAGCCAGCAGCAGCTCACTGACCATGCTTCAGACACATGTCCTGGCATCTGTAGAACATGCGTTCCTTTGCAAATCACCGAATCTGACATCCTGGCTCTCACACCAAAGAGAAAACTATAACCTTGCCAAACCCAAGCTCTGCAAGCTTGGTCTGCAGTGCTTCAGGGCATGAGAGAAGGCTGTGCTGGCCAGACCAGCTCGCTGGGGCCTCTGCCTCAGGGATACGCTTGTCCACACCAAAGCACAGGCAGGAGGAGTGCAGGCTGCTGTCCGAGGCCTGGCTGCACCCATGGAGTGATGAGCCATCCCTCTGGCCCCCTGCACCTGGAGGGGCTCAGACTCTCCATGACCTGTGGGTTTCCAGGAAAACAATGATAAATGTCACTTTTCACCTCATTCAGTTGATACAAATCTATGAAGACTGTGGAGGGGGCTCCACTTTGGAACTAGAAATACACTGGGGGACAGAGAGGTTTGGAAACTTTCAAAAAGAGGTTCTCAAACTCTATAGAAATCACCTGGAGAGTTTTTAAATATTCCTGTGCCCAGGCTAGCCCAGGCTACCCCTGAGACCACTTAAATCAGAAAAAAATCTGGTGGCCAGCCAAGACATCAGTATTTTTAAAGCTCTTCAAGTGTTTCCTATGTGTGGCCAAGATTGAGACTGTCGGCTTTAGACTCTACAGTTGAAAAGGGAAGCAGAAAACCAGGTTGATGAGAAAGCGCCACTGCTGGAGTGCATGGCACAGGTGGCAGCTCAGGGCAGGCAGCACAGCCAGCTGGAGACTGGGAAGGGAGGAGGGATACGCCGGGCCCAGAAAGCCGGAAGAGTCTCGGAGACCAAACACACTACTGAGACAGGGGGTGGGGCTGGAAGGAAAAGAAGGTTCCCCACAGGGAAATGGTGGATGGAACTGCGATGTGAGGCATAAGGGAGGAAAAGTTTCCCACAGCAGGTGACCGAAGCGGAGGTGCCACTGCCGATTAATTTAGAGAAAAGTGGGTTAAAGGGGAAGTTTGGGGAGGAAGAGGACTTCCATTGTGAACATTTTCTTCTTTTTTCAGTACTGGAGGTTAAACTCAGGGCCTCACACATGGTTTGCAAGTGCTCTACCATTGAGTTGCTGCACCCCCAGCCCATTTTTTATTTTTTATCTTGAGACAGGGTCTCACTAAGTTACACAGGCTGCCTCTGGCCTCAAACTCATGATTCTCCTGCCTCCATCCCCTGAGTCACTGGATTACAGGCATGCGTCTGGCTCACTGTGAGCATCTTAAGTTTTAAATGAATATTCAGATGGAAATACCTAGGAGGTGATCGAGTCCCAGCTGAGAGCCAAATGCTGACATCCTTAAAAGTTCTTTCATCTTGCTTGTGATGTTTTTAAATTACATGTGTTTTGAGATCACTGTTGATTCATATACAAATGTGAGATAATATAGAAAGCAAATCCCTTTTGCTCTTTACTTAGTTTCACATTTTGCCAAATCTTAGTATAGTAGCAAAATGAGGATATTGACATTGCCACAGGTGTTGGATTCATTGAGATTTCTCAGCTTTGCCTGTACCTGTGTATTTAGATCCATGCAATTTTACAACATATGCAGTAGTTCCCATATTTACTGTGATGGTTGGGGTACACAGCAGTGCTCTGAGCACAAGCGTGTCCCAGATTATCCATACCCACTCACATGTGATGCCAACACCACTAAATTTAATGTCTGGAGATCACTAATCTGTTGTACAACTCTGTAATTTTTCTATTTAATTTTGTTATATAAGCTAGGCATGGTGACTTGCACCTGCAATCCCAGGGGCTCAGGAGGTAGAGGCAGGAGAATCGCAGGTTCAAGGCAGAGGCAGCCTGTGTAACTGAGTGAGACCCTGTCTCAAGAGGAAAGTAAAAAATGGGATGGGGGTGCAGACCTGTGGCAGAACGCTTGCAAAGTATGTGTGAGGGCCTTTGTTCAACCCCAAGTACCACACACACACACACACACACACACACACACACACACACACACACACACACGAATATTATGTAACTGGAATCACTGCCTAATCTTCTGTGATTGGTGGTGTTTCATTCAGCATAATTCCCTTGAGTCACCTTGTGCCAATAATTCTGTGCTTCTCATTGCAAAGTGGCCATCCATGGTGTGAAGATTTACTCTGAGTCACCACACTATTCTGGGTGTTTCTTTGCATGCTTTGGATGAGCTTAACATTTAGATACATGGACTGAGTACCTTCCACAATGTGCGAGGACTACATCCAACCAGTTGAGGACCCTCCTACAACAAAAAGGTGACTGTCTCCCCATGACAATGATGCTCCCACCTGACAGTCTGAAAACTGGAGCAACAGCTTTGTTCCTGCCTTTGGGCTCCAGCTGAGCCATCTGCTCTTCCTGGTGGAGCCTGCCATCCTTCAGAGGGGACCCTGGCATCAGCTCTGCTGCTACTGTGGCTTCAGACATGGAACTAAACCATCACCTCTTTCTTTCTTTGTGTCCCTGTCCATGTCCCTGTCCTTGTCCCTCTCCCTGCCACTTGCCCCTCTCCCTTTCTATTGCCTTTGTTACTCTGGAAAGCCTGGGTCACACGCACATCTCGGTGGACCACTGCGTGTAGCCACTCACCCACTGAAGAGCCACTAGGCTGTACTAGCTCTTAGCAAATACAAATAACATCGCTAGGGGTCTGTGGACATGTTACATGCACATAGCTTTTCACTTATCCGCGACAATGCCCAAGACTGCAACTGCTGAGTGGTACAGTGGTTATTAATTTGGTAAAAGTTTTCATTCTCCCTGCCAGAGCGGCTGTGTCATCTGACATTCCTATCAGCAACATCCAGATGAAGTGGTTTCTTCACATCCTTACCAGCCTTGGGTCATGTTGCTATTTATTTCAGCCACTATGACTGGAATATAGTGATATCTCACTTTGGTTTTTATTGGCCCTTCACCGATGGTGAACATCTTTTTATGTACTTATTTGCTGTTTATATCATCTTTGGTGAGACGGGCACTTAGTTTATTGTTCATTTCCTAGTTGTCGTTGTTGTTAGGTGCCATCGAGTTGGTGTCCAACTCACAGCGACCCTACATACAACAGGTGAAATAGTATTGTCAGTGCTTCTCTGCTATTCATAGGGTTTTCAATGGCTAATTGTTTTTTGGTAGTGGGTTGTTGGGTCCTTCTCCCAAGCCTATAGCATCTGATGTTCCCAGGCGGTCTTCCATCCAAGTACTAATCAGGCTGGATCTTGCTTAGCTTTTGAGATCTCAGGGGATAAGGCTGGGCATTTCCTAGTTAGATTGTTTTTTTTTAACTGTTGCCTTTGGAGAGCTCTTTCCATATTGTGGACACTAGTGCTTTGTCAGGCATGTGGCTTGCAAATATTTTCTCCAGTTGTTGCTTATCTTCCTGCATCATTAACATAAGACAAGGAGTGGGAGAGAGGAGCGGTGGAGAACATCCTGGCTGCCTTTCGTCTGTCAGGGCCACGCGTTCCCGGGCTCTGCACATGCTTTCTGGTGGAACATGGCTCAGTATCAGAAGCGCTTGCGTGGCGGGCGAGAATGGCATGTACCCCTCACGCTGCTGCTTCCACACCGCACCACAGATGATTAGCAACATCTGATTTGGCATAGAGCCTGGGTTGTGGCATTGTGAGTGTTGATCATCAAACCACACCAAAGGAGGCTGGGGGGCCATGGCCCTCCCTTCAGAGTGGCCGAAATGAAACTAGAGAAGCCCAGCGGCCTGTCCAAGGCCGCAGAGCTCAGCACAGCCAGGGGTGCACTCCTAGTGCCAACCTGGGGCTCATTCCACGGCAGGGCCAGGGCTTTTCACAGAGCCTTGGCCCTGGGCAGCCCCACTGTGAGTTAGGTCTCACCTTTCTCTTGTCGTGGCTGGAAGGCTGGCAGGTGAGCCCCTGGGGCTGGGGGACAGAGGATAGGGGGATGGAGGGGCCTCCTGCCTTGCCCTCCTTCTGGGATGGACCCTCCTCTGCCCTTTCTCATGGAACTAGGTATCCCTGCACTGCCCAGAGAAGCCCTCTTCCCACTGGCAAAGAGGGTAAAAGGCCCTCTTTTCTGGGGTCCCGCGGCACCAAGCTCTGGCCACCCCTGGGCAGTTTCTCCATCTGTGGCCATGGGTCTGAGGAGCAAGGACTTGGCATCCTGCTCTGTGTGCTTTGAGCACAGGAAAAGAGTCTGGCGCATGGTGGGCTGGAGGTGGAGGACTGGGCAGCAGGTCTTTGTGGTCAGGCCCAGGCCTTGGAAGGATCTGGAAACTTCTTCCCACCTATGGGGCCCAAGGCGTCTGTCTGGCCTCTTTGGCTTAGATCTCTGGGCTCTCAGGGAAGAGGCCACTTGCTTGCTGGTCTCTGCTTCTGCAAACCAATCAAAGCCCTGCTACCAGGGAAGATCTTCAGGCAGCCACCGGGCTGGGGTTGTTACTGCTGTAGACCCTACAGGGGTGACTTTAATATCTGTTCTGACCGTTCCCAGGTGACCCTGATTTTACTATTTTCAAGTCCTATGTTGGAGATGCGCTCACTTGGGAGCAAGCAAAGTACACAGCAAGAGGCTCACACACACCTGCCCCTCTCTGGGCTCTGTGGAGAAAGTGCTCCAGTGGAGATGAAGTTTTTGTGAGCTTTATAAAGACTGTCTGTGTCTGCTACCACTGGAAGGAAAGACTATGTGCAGAAACTGCAGGGCCTCTGGGGGACATGACTTTTCAAAACACGCCAGGAGTTTCTCCCTATATTTCTGTTCTCAAACATGAGTGGCTGTTAGGATAGTACTAAAGGTGTCTTAGGGGCTAGCTGACTAGCAAGCTTTTCCCTACCCAACGAGGTGGAAGAGTAGGTGCTGATGCAGAAAAGAATATTTTGTTCCTTTCCATTCACCAAAGCAAGAGGTACTAGTTCCAGAAATGCCTGTACAGTTAACATACTGAATTCAGCAAACACATGTAAAAATTCAGCAGTTAACATACTGAATTCACTAAACACATGTGTACTCAGTACATCCATCCTGGGCCGTGTGGATGCCACAGCAAATAAGATATTCCAGCTCCAATGTCATTCATGATCCTGTGCATCCCATTTGCCTAAAGTAAATCCAAAGCTTGTTAAAACCATTAAGACTGAAAACAAAGAACTAAGGAAGAAAGAGAGTAAGTTTTGACTCAGTGGAAGGGCAGGGTCTGGAAGGGCTCAAGGATCCAAAGTCCCCACCCTGCCCTGACCCTGTCTGTAGAGGGATGGGATTGTTAGGATACTAAGGTGATCTGGTCCCTTCTTTTCTTTCTCAGTAATAGCACCTTGGTTTTTTTCTTTTTCTTTCTTATCTTTTTTTTCATTACTTAGAGGGCGGGTGTTGAACCCAGGGCCTCCCACATGCTAGGCAAGTGATCTACCACTGAGCTGTACTTCCAGCCTCTTTTATTTTTTTATTTTGAGATAGGGTTTGCTAAATTACACAGGCTGTCTCTGGCCTTGAACTCATCATCCTCCTGCCTCAGCCTCCCAAGTGTTGGGATTACAGGCATGCATCACAGTACCTTGCTTGCACTCTGGTTTTCTATTGAGGAAAGTATTTTTTCTGAATCTCTGTCCACATGGGCTTTGTGCCCCCCTCACCTTTCACCTTACTCTCCTCCAGCTCCAGGGATATGTTATCAGTACACCCATCCTTCTGCCCATGCTGAACTCTCAGGGGTGGTACAACTATGCTAATGTCATGAGTTTCCACCATGGCTCTGCCTTGAGAATTCTTAGAAAGGAGAAGCCATTGATGGCAGCTGCTGCTAGGTCAGTAAGTTGAAACTCTGAAGTCATCAGTTATAATTCTGGCATCAGAGAAAGCGAAAAGAGAGTTAAGAGATTAATCATGGTGTGCTTTTGAGTGCCTAGATCTAGCTATGACTGAAGACCACATATTACCCAAAACAAAGCATTTCCTTTATGATGAAGCCATTTTCATTTACGGTTCTGTCACTCACCTGTAAAAGAATCCCAACTAAGGCAACCTGCTCTGATTCATAGAGCATTGCTCTCTCATTGCGAGGAAGCCATGTGCCTGCCTGGAACAACAATATCCTCCAGTTCTCTCCATCTGCTTGGAGCTGTGGCCATTCCACCAAGAGTCACCTTGGCTATTCTCTGAGAGGTCCAGCAAACAGAATTTTGCTTTGCTTTGCTTTCTCCCTCCCTCCCTTTCTCTCTTCATCTCTCTCTCTTTCTTTCTTTCTTTCTTTCTTTCTTTCTTTCTTTCTTTCTTCTCTCTCTCTCTCTCTCTCTCTCTCTCTCTCTCTCTCTCTCTCTCTCTCTTTTTTGACAGTACTTGGGGGTTGAACCCAGGGCCTCATACATACTTTGCAAAGTACTCTGACTGGGCTGCACCCCCAGCCCATTTTTTTGTATTTTATTTTGAGTTAGGGTCTTCCTAAGTTCTGCAGGCTGCCTCTGGCCTCAAACTTGCCATTCTCCTGCCTCTGCCTCCCAGTCTCTGGGATGGCAGGCGTGGGCCACCATGCCCGGCTTGAATTTTCATATAACCCTCATCGCTACTGAGCAAGCTGCAAAGTGGAACCCACGTCTCAAGGTCAGGCACTGCCTGTCATGGGTGGGCTGGATGTGGGCCTCTCTCTGAGTGAGCAGGAAGTAACCCCCACCGTGTGCCCTGGACCATGGCCCAGGTCTCTAAACCAATCTGCAACCACCCCTGCTCTCTTCCCCCGATCTCTTCTGCAGAACTCTGGTCCTGGGCATCCTGGCAGACTGACCATGTGAGCATGGGCTTCTGTTTCTAAGGTCTCTGGTATTCTCCCTGGCAAATGACGTGGAGTTCAAACTCATGGCAGCCCCCTGACCCCTGCCTCCATGCCTCTTCCTGCTCTCCCCTCTGTCCATTCGCTGCCTCCCACTCTCCCCTCTGCCCCATGGTGCACTGCCACGGTTCTGTCTCTGCCGCATTAACTCACGTTTGCTGTCTCCGGCCTTGAGAAGCACCTCGCCACAGACAGCGGGAAAATAGTCCCAGATGCCTAGATGCACATAGGCTGCGCTGTATAAAGAAGCAGCTCTCAGGGTCCCACTGGGCTGAGCAGTCGGCAGCGCCTCTAAGGCAGCTCCAAAGTGCAGGGGTGCAGGTCTTCTAATGTGGAGGTCAAGGTGAGGTTGCTACTTGGACTCCAGCAAGAGGCTTCCCCCCATGGGCCCCTGCTGTCTTGAGCATCTGGACTTGGGAAGAGCCATGGCATCACCAGACTGTCCTCCATTTGACTGTGTAGAGGGCTCTAGAAGTGTCCTGGGAGGGAAAGAAAGGGAATCCTACCATGACGTCTCTGGGGCCGCTGCAGTTCACTGCTTTGCATGCAGAGCTTTCTACTTTGCTAGATGGTCCCCAAGGGAGCCGGATGCCTCTTCTAAGCCTTGGAGTGGAGGGGAGACAGCAGGTTCTTGAGTAGGACCCTCTTCATTTTGAGAGCAGAGAGCAGGGAAGATCCCCCTCCCTTCCCCTGCCCTTAAGTTATCTTTCCTCTGTGTCAAGAACTCTGTTTCTTCTTACAGTTCTAGACAAGATTTACTGAAAAGAAGCCAGTTTCCAGCTGGGGTCCCTGGGTGAGAGAGGTGTGTGTGCAGGAAGTTTGGGGTGCGTCCTTGGGAATGAGAAGTAGGACTGAGCAGAGGTGCAGGCTGGTGGTGCCGCTGAAACAGGCCACGCCCCCAGGGCCAGGTGCCACGAGAACTGTGCCGGTTCCATAATGCACAATGTTACAGTCCTTATTTCCCTGTGGCCACACAGTCCACCCCACAGCAGGGAGACAGCATGAGCCAAATACAGCCCAGTGGCCAACCCTGCTCCCACAGGTCACTAGAGCCAGACCCCAGGTCTGGCCTCCTGCTTTCCCAAGCACTGCCTGGCCCCAAGCTGTGTGTAGGGACCAAATCCAGCCCTGGGCCTCCCTCAGCCTTGCCCCCGCGTCCAGGTACATTGGCCAGTCACTCCTCTTCCCACATCCAAATTCCCAACAAGCTCAGCCCTTGCCATGGCCTGTCAAGCCCTGGGTCCCCATGCTGCAGTCCTTTGGCTGAGGGTGTGCATACCTATCCACTCTGCCGGCTTAATCCAGCCTCTTCACACTTAATGACCTGGCCATGCCACCTCCTCATGAACCCTTCCATAACATCCTGGAGAGACACTGTGTTCTTCCCTTCCTGGAAGGTGAGCAGTGCCCCATGTTAACTTCGTCAGGACACTTCCCCTTGTGTTAGTCAGGTGGTCACAGTGACGCCCCCAATTGCTGACACCCCCCACGCTCCTTTCCCTATTCATGGTCGCCACTTTGTAGTGAGGCCCACAGTCAGGGGCCAGCAGGCAGAGAAATGAGAGAAGAGCTCAGGGATGGGGCACATGAAGGTTTCTCTGCACCCCAGAAGCCTTGCGTGGGGATTGCTGGGCACAGCATCCCTAGTGACTGCAGAATTAGTGGTCTCCATAGAAACTTCTAGAAACACAGAAGGACTGGCTTACATTCCTGGATGGAGAGAGATATCTGCTTCCATGTGGGGAGGATGGTCAAGGTCTGTGACTGCTCCTGGGTGGTGACACTGGGGCATCCACCCTGATCTGTGCTACAGGAAGGCAGGTGGCCAGTGGCCCTGGGCCCACTTCCCCTGAGGTGGAAGCTGTGGAGGAGGCGCTGTGATGTCCCGGACCCCAGGAGTCAGCAGCATTGTGGTCCTCATTCTCACTTGTGGATCCACAGGAGGTTCAGCTTCACAGCCCCGTCTCCTTTGGGTCTGCGAAGGTACTCAGGTTGTGACCTAGTTTCAGAATCCATTACTAGACCTATGAGCTAGGACAAAAAGGCAAGATGGTGTGGTTACAAGAACACAGAGAACCAGGTATAGGCTCATGGATGGTTTGAAAGAAGGGGAACAAAGCTGATGCCAGGTGCTGGAAGCTGAGGTTGGCTCTGCTCTTGAGGTCACGCCAAGGGTTTGTGCTGGCTGGCTCCAGGACAGCCCTTGACCACTCTGAGATTACATTGTCTTTTTCCCTTTAAGTAAACGTATCCTACTTCACCTAATAATTACACAAATTCCTGCCCTGGTTCCTCACAGGAATGTGATAGGAAATAATCCATGAAACAGGATATTTTCATAAATTAGGAAAGCAAAGCAGGATCTACAAAGGTACATCATTCTTAACAAGTGACGAGGCTAGTATGAAATTGTGGGGGTTGGCCTTGATGTTAACTTCTAGACTTATCTTTTCATAAGACTCTAAAACAAGTGGAAACACAATCCCTTTTTTTCCATTCTTTTCTTTTCTTTGCTGTGCTTTTCTTTTTAGCAAGAGATTGACTTAAAAAAATGCAGGTGGAGAAAGCCTTTCTGCCCATTCATCTGTGAGTGTCCATCGAAGATCTGCAGGTGTCCTGCCAGCTCAGGACCCTAGGTTACTCCAACTTCTCCTGTTCAGTAAATTCAATTTTCAAGTAGAATCATTCATTGATCACAGATTCACTTTCCTGATTTAGGTTGAAATGCTTTTCTGTGCTAGTGTTAAGGAAAAGTATTCAGAGACCTTTGTTGATATGCTGTAAGGTAGAATTTATGCAGTATCAGTGGGATAGGTATTGGGACCACTGAAACGGGATCTTGAAGAGAGCCTGGGCTCAAGCTGAATACAGCGTGGGCAAGGAGGGTTTATAGCCATGTTGGAAGGGATGTTGGTAGATAGAAAATGATTGATAGGAAATATCAGGAGTTAGGGTGATTCTGGCTAAACCGACCTAGCAGGATTCTTTCTGAAGAGAGGCAGAGGTGATCAGAACCCCTGGTGTGAGGGCTGTGGAGGATGGGGACTGATCAGATCACCAGAATCGGGGGTTCTTGCTAGAGTTGCCTAAGCTTGAGCCAAGCAGAGAATCCTTGTCTGAGTTGCTAGTGCACAGCCTCCTGGGGCCCGACTTCAGCCACGATTGAGAAGCCTCCTTTGTTCCAGTCAACAGGGCAGCTGCCTGTGTCCAGTCAACAGGGAAGCTGCCACGAGTGTGGGATTGCCCAGAAGATTCCAGCAGGACCTTTTTAGCAAAGAAAGTTGTGGAAAATGTTGAGAAGGCCTAGGCCTCTCCAAGTGCCTTTGCTTCCAGAGACAGGGTCCCTGCAAAAAGCCCTTGCCCAGGGTCCCCACACATTCCCTTGGGTGACTCCTCAGACTGACCTTCCTGCAGTTGGGTTGCACAGGGTCAACTCAAATTCCACTTTGCTGTGTTGTGGGGATGGATGGGTCCCCCCCCCCCCCCCGCCACACCTCTCAGTTTCCTGTGATGAGTATTTAAATACTCTTCCAGAGGCCCTGCTCTCCCAAGATCTCTCTGCCAGGGAGATGCTTCTTTGGGGTAGATTTTCATTCCACCTCTTCTAGCCTTTGTCCTAGATCAAATCATAGTCTAACATCCTCTAATGATTACTTGGTCTTAAATGTGTTCTAATTTGTATGAAACTTGTTGGCCTTGACTTGCAGAAATTGCTGGCATTTTCAATGTCTGTGTGTCAGGGCATCAACTGAGAAAAATAAGGCTAGAGGCAGTAATTTTTTAGCCGTTTACCAGCATTCATTCACACTTTTCTTTATGGTATAAAAATTATTAAGTGCTTCTGTGTTCCTGGCCCTGTCTTGCATTTGGGGGCAATGACAAAGACCCAAACTAGCAAAGACTCTAACCACATGGAGCTCACGTGTTACAGAGGGCAGCCAGATCACCAGTGAGGAAACTATGTAGGATGTCAAATGGTGATAACTGCTGGGGAAAAAAACAGAGCAGAGGAAGCAGCCAGGAAACATTTCAAATGGAGTCTGCTATTTAGAAAGATGCTTAGCAAAGACCTCCCCAGGAAGTGGGTGCTTAATAAAAGACCTGCAGAGGAGAGCTGGAGCCCTGCAGGTGCCTGAAAGGCTCTTTTGCTGCTGTTTCAGGGGCCTCACATCTCAGTGCCTACTTTGTGGCAGGATTTGCTGTCAGCAAATCCGACCCAGAGACCCATAAGCCAGAACCAGGGCCCCTGTTCTCCTGCCTCACACACCAAAGGCCACAGCTTGTCCTCAGGCGATGGCCATATGGTGATACCTTGGTGTCCCAAGCATGGCTGACCAGTATGCCAAGGGGATGATTAGGCAGCATATTTTAAGTTTCTCAAACTGCAAAGGACTTTGGGGGCAGGGAGAAAGTGTCGCTGTGGCTCTGGGGCACACCCAACATGACTCAAAAGTCTCAACTGTTAAATTCACAGCTTGTTTCATTGCCAAGTGAGGCAGGTTACAAAAGCCTCATTCTCTCTCCTAAGACTGTTCCTTCATCACTCTACCCACAGATGAGCTGAGGTGGGCATCTCGGGGGGCTCGGCACTGGCCTGGGCGTCTGGGTGGGCAGTATCTGGACCCCAGCATGGAGGGATGGCTCACTCCAGATGTGCTCTTGGGGACACAGATGAGATCTTGGCCCACATGTCTGGAGGAAGTAAGGTGTTTGGAAGACACCAGTGGTGGCACTCGAGACCACAGGGCGTTGGGAGTGAAGTCACTCTGAGAACTGATCACTTTCTCCGTTAAGTTTTCTATCCATTGGTGTCATTGGCTAGAACAACCTTGCCACACAGTCTGTAGCTTTGGCAGAAGCCGGTTGGGAAATGTTTACTGAGGACTTTCACTAGTGCAAAGCTCTCTCGTAAAGTGGGGACTTCTGCCTTTAAAAAGCCACTATAGGCATGCTGGTGTCATAACAGATGCTTTGACACTCTGCCACGCCTCCTACGTCCACTTGCAGCTGTGTGGTGCCAAGTTCCCACCTCCCTGCCTGGCTCAGCTTCCCAGAGCTCTGCTGCCCTACTTGGCCTGCCGTGGGGCAGCCCAGAGGAGCTGGTGACCTTGCAGCAGTGAGCTCTGGACCTCAGCACCGACACCAGGCCCCATCCCTTCGAAGGACCTTTCTGTAGCAGGTTCTCCAGGCCTCTCAGACCACCCACATTGAGCCCCAGGTGTGTGCAGAGGTAGCTGGCTATTAATTCAACCTCACTGGCTTTTCCGCTTCCCTGCTCTCTCCTCTACTGAGAGTCCTGTTTCCTGGGATCCCGCCTTGAATGCATTACCTACAGCCAAATCCTCACCTCAGGATCTGCTTTGGGGGATTCAAATAAGGATGGTGACCAGTCTGGATTATGGGATGTCCACCCAAGAAACAAATACTGTAAGATCCACGTACAATTCATAAGAAAGTTAAGTGCTCCTAAACACTAATGGGAAATGATAAAGGCATGTAAATGCCTTTTTGATATATTACGTAGGAAAACATGTATTTATGACAGTCTGTAGACATATCCCATGATTTTCAAATCATGCAAAATAGAGGCAAAATAGATGTAAAAAAATCTAATGAAAATAAAATAACTCAAACGCCACCCTACATGAAATTTATCATTGACTATGACCAAGCATAACATGTCTTACAAGCAAAAGGTTAATATTAAGAACTTTAAGAAGTGTATAGAATAAAATATAAGTAAAGCAAAAATAATTTTTTAAGGAAAAAAAACCTCAAGTAGTTTAATGAAAATCAATATTCACTTTTTTTCATTCTAAAAATATTGAAAAGACAAAGAAGTGTTTCTTTGGCCATGAACTCTAGTAAAATTATACTTTTACAAACAAATTATCACAGTTCTTAAGACAAAAATCAAGAGGTCAGGATAGATATCTCTAATCATTTTGATTTTACATTGGTTTGGAAGTCAATTAAATAAAAAATAATTCTAAGTGCAAAGATAATTTTGGAAAAGAGCATTCAGATGATACCATGACACTAAACTTAAGATGATCATAACTGTAAGAATAAAAGTTTTTAACAGAATGGCCCAAATTGTTTAAAAATAAAAATAGTTCCACACATAAGCAGAATTTATTAGGAAATACAGTGAAAATAGAGACATCTTTTGTCATATCAAAAAAGCATACATCTCTAGTGATAGGTCTGATGAAGTATGTACAGGATCTAAGTGTGGAAAACTAAAAAGATATTTCTCCAGAGATATAAAAGAGAGTTAGAAGAGCTGGGCATGGTTGCACATGACAACAGTCCCAGTGACTCGGGAGGTCTAGGTAGGAGGATCGCATGTTCAAGGCCAGACGCAGCCTGTGTAACGTAACGAGACCCTGTCTCAAAATAAAAAATAAAAAAGGGGCTGGGAGTGCAGCTCAGTGATAGAGCACTTGCCTAGCATGCATGAGGCCCTGGGTTCAACCTCACAGTACTACAAAAACATGAATAAGTAGATAAAAATAAAAGACAGCAGACATTCAGAATTACTAGTGATTTCTGAATAATGCAGCAATGGTGATTCTTTCCAAATCAATTCCTAATTTTCATGTAGTTCACATGAAAGCACGGACAGAAAATGTTTTAGAAAAAGAAATCCTTCTAAAAGATCTATATCCATACTATAGGGAGCTGCAGCTCAGCCCACACGGGGAGGGCTGCGTGGGACCAGAGTGTCTTCTGTGTCCCTGAAGATCCCTTTTGGGAACTCGGGGCTTGGCAGCTTCAGCAAAAGCAGCTCTGTGAGTGTGGGCAGGGGCAGGTGGCAGCCCTTGGGGAGGACTGTGGAGCAAAGGTGCGGAGGAGAGAAAGGGGGGAGTCTCAGCAATCTGCTGGCCCTTGGGATAACAAATCTAGGAAGGAAGGGGCACTTCCTTAGATGGAAGAAGGGAAACAGGCTGGGTGCAGGGCTCAGGGTCAGGCTGTTGCAGGTCTGTGTCTTTCAGTTACTTTCCTGTTTTTCCCATACCTTAAAATTTTTTTTATTAAAACTATACTTGAGTATGCCTGCAGCCATAGCACTATGGAGTCTGATCTTGTCAGATCTCAGAAGCTAAGCAGGGTTGAGCCTAGTTCGTGGTTGGATGGGAGACCACCTGGGAGCACCAGGTGCTGTAGGCTTGGAAGAAGGACCTGGCAGCCCACTCCCAAAAAACAATTCTCCATTGAATAGCAGAGAAGCACTAACAATAGGGTTTCATCTGTTGTCATATAGGGTCACTATGAGTTGGACAACAACTCGACAGCACCTCACAATAGCAACATACTTGAGTAGATCCTTGGAAATTCCAGACAGCACTGATGCAATAAGAGTCCCTGTTGACCATATCACCATCCTCATCCTCTGCTCAGAGGTAGTCTATGTTTTAAGTCTGCTTTGTAGCTCTTATTTTTTAACCTATAAATACAGACTCTACCTATCTATCCATCCATCCATTTCTTCTTTAAACTTAGCTTTTCTTAATGAGGACATTCTATATTTATTCCTCCACAACTTTAATTTTTCCTCATAAGCACACATTTGGGGAGTTTCATATGAGTGCATCAGAACCAATTCCATCACTGCTTTGTTGATAGACAGGATGTCTCCAGTTGGCTGATTTCACAGTGCTGTAAAGAACATTCTCATATCTGACTCTGAGATGTGCAATTATCTCTCTGGAGAGTTGATGGGAAACTGCATTTTTTCAGGCAAGGAGGAGACTCCTCCTGGAGGAGATTCACTGGGGCCGTGTGAAGAGGGGGGAGAATATAAGTGTTGAGTGGAGCAGGGTTAGGTCGATTCTTCAGATTGGCAGACAGATAGGCAAAGTAAGTGGAAGGCTGTGGAGACCATGTCCTAGGCTGATGCATAGCACAGCACAGCATTTGGCCCTGGGGGCAGGGTGATTTTTAGCTTCCAGCTACAACCAGCCTTTAGTACTGAATCCAGCTCATCTGAGGATAAAAGAGGCCCCTCCATGGCTCCAGGGTCCAGGACCATCTCATTGCTTTCCCTGGGCAGTGATCCTCAAAGTGTAGTCCCTGGGCCAGCAATGCCAGATCCCCCAGGGAACAGGTTGGAAGGGCATGCTGGGATCTCCTGGAGCAGATCACCCCTCACCATGTGTCCTAAAAAGTCTTGGGGTGATTTAGGTGCACCCAGAGGTCTGAGAGCCACCGGCTCCAGCATACACCAGCAGAAGCCAAGCAATATATTTCTGTAGACATCGTGACCATTGCTTTTGCAGGGTGCTCCTTCCCAACCTTGTCCTTAATTTCTTCTGTTTTGCTGTTTACAGTTTACAGTTTACTGCTCAGACATACGGCCTCAGCTGTCCACACAGAATTTCCAGGAAGATTTGTTAGCCCAGCCAGGGATCCTGGAAGTAAAACTGCTGCCAAGGACGTCACAGCTCATCAGCAGGCGCAGGGCCACACCGCCTAATCCCCCTGACCTTCCCTGTCCAGACCTGGCTTGACCAAGGTGATAAAACCCCTAGCCCTCTATCCCCGACCTACTGTGGAACTGCACAGAAAAACCTGCTGCTGTGATGCCCCAGCCCACCTTGCTCAGCTGTTGGCGTAACAGGGATAAGACAGGTCCTGGAGAGCTGGCTCATTACCAGGGTGAGGACAATGTGGGACAGTGATCACATGTCCACTGAGCTGTACTATTCCTCTTGCCTGGTAGCATGAGACTGGGCTGATGCCTAGCCAAGCCTCCTGGTGTGGCAAGGCTGGGGGAGGGGACATTTGACACATTTCTTCCACCTGTCACCCCTCTGCCTGTGCACTCTCAGAATCCATTCTGCAGTGGCAACTCCTTCCATTGCAGCTTTGTGAGAAAGGGCATCCATGGCAGTGTGGGCCACTGTGTTTCACTTGCTCCCTCCCTCGCCCACTGTGCAGCCCTGCCTTTTGGGGAAAGCCTGCCTACCCGGTTCCCACACCCTGACTCTACTTCTCTGCCCGACATGCAGCAGGCCCCAGGCCCTCTGCAGATAGAGCCTCAGTGCTCTGGCTCTCATTCCTAGGGGCAGGAGCCCAAGCGGGGAGCTGGCCCCTGGGCAGCAGCTGGAGCAGCTGGCAAGGCATGTCAACCCACAGAAGATGCATCTTGCGAGGCTGCTGTTGAGGCTTCTGTCAGGGGTTGTTTCCCCAGGAAGTGCTAATTGCAGAGCAGCTAGGCTTCTGGAAGCAGTTTCCGTCTGTCTGCAACATCTGCTAATCCCTGGAGGAACATTTTTCTGGAGCTGCTGCTCTGCCTGGCTCAAGAGAGACAGTCTCGGCTGGCAGCTAGAGATAAGCAGGGAACAAATCACCTGTTGCAAGAACAAGAACAAAAAAGGCTGGAGGAGGGGAGATCGAGCTCATCATTAGCTTACAAAATACACACTGGGTACCGCCAAGAAGTGGACCCAGGAAGGTAAATGCCCGGTTTCTATGTGGCATGGAGAACAACCATAGGGCAGAGGACATGGGACCACGGTGGTAGGGGCAGCTGGGCGGTGCCTCTGGTTGACTGTCTAGGATGAGAAGCTATCTAGACTCTCAGATTCTGGCCCAGGAAAGCCCACAGGCAGGTGGAGTGGAGATCCAAGCTCCTGCCAACAGAGCATCAGCTGGCGCTCAGGAGAGGAGTAACCCTACTGTGTGGCGGGCTGGCACAGGGATGCAAGAGCTGACGTGCACACATGGGTGGTAGTTTGCGGGACAGTGGCATGAGGAACGTATGTCCGTGGCATTACAGGTAGAGCCTCTGATGGTTGCCCGTACTTCTGATACAGTAATGGAGGACCAGCGGCCTTGGCCTTCTCAGGTCGCTGTCCTTGTTGCTAAAATGAGGCCTAACACCTAGACTTTTGTCAACAACAACAAAAGTCTTTAAACTCTCAAATACCGAAAGGGAAAGCAAAGGTTTGAGTGTTGTTCCACAGCCAGGGAAATTGAGGCAAGTTTGAAGCCCACAGAAAGGGGGAGGACTCAGAAACAGCGAGCCTTGGTAACCAAACGGGTTATTTGAAATTTCTTTTTAGAAAAATAAAAAGGAAAAGGGCAATTTGCTCTCAGAATTTAAAAGGAGTTACCCAGATTCTTGTGGTTGATTCCTTTGGTGCACCCCAAGCTTCATGGTGCCTCCTTCTATTAAAGGAAGGCTAAGAAGGGAGACCCCTTTTCCTGGCTCCCCCATGGCATTTCAAATGTGCTGATGTTTTTCTACAGAGAGAAACGCGGGTGGTCTGGTGGGGAAGTGCAGCCTGGTTCACACAGCTCTGGGGCAAAGGCAGGGCTCCTCCCCTACCTCCTCCTCCCCCTCCTCCCTCTCCTCCCCCTCCTCCCCCTCCTCCTTAAGAGTGGGGTGAGCCCATTCCACTCCTACCTCGATTTTCTCCAGACCGTGGGGTGATTCTCCTGGTGGAATTGAGTTTCTTTCTCATAGGCAATCTTAAACCTTGAACTCAATTACCCATAGAATTCCAGTGGCTTACGCTGGGCAGCTGCTGGAGTGAGAGGACCTGAGAAAACAGACCTGGAGTTGGCCCATTGGTCCCGATCAAACAACAAGCACACAGCTGCATGCTCCACCCTGCCCAGTGCCCTCCACCCCTGGACATGACCCACAGACTGAGCAATTGCCTGGGGAGCTGCGGGGTGGGGGTCAGCATGAAAACCTTAAAGCATAGGCTTTGTCACCAGTCTTGGACTCTGGTGTTTATTTTGGTTCCTGCATTTCAATTAAGACACAGTGCACTGTCCCCTTCTTTCAGCCACTTGTTTAATTGTGAGATTAGGGACTATCATAAAACCTTCATTACACTCATATTTCTTCTTGGCAGGGTATAGCAAAGTTAATTTGGGATTAGCTTCAGAAGCATTTTGACAGAGCTCTCCTGCTATTCATCATTCCAAAGGCAATGACAGTGCTAATGAATGTCTGGAGCTGTGTATCATTTTATAAACATGCAGGGTCCCCTCTGTGGTGCCAATTAAATTCCCAGTGAAGGATTAATGAGGACTCAACTGAAAGAGAGGCGGTGGCCCCTTTTGACAATTTACCAGGGACTCGGCCTGTCCGCAGAGGCAGCATGGGGCTTATAGGGAGGACACTACCCTTCTGTGCTCCCCACCAACTTGTGCAGGGTCTTCTGCTCCTCACAGTGACATTTATCTCAGCCTTGGCTAAAGATTACAGGTGATGGTGATGACGGGCGCATGCACACAGCCCACACAGCCACGGAAGAAGGTGATGCAAACACAATCTGGTGCTGCTTGGGACAGGAGGTTGTTCTTGTCTGCCAAGAGAAGGGGAGGAAAAGGCTTAGGTAAACAGACCAGATTGCAAACAAGCTCTACCGTAGTATGGGCAGGTCCTTCTGCGGGGAGGCGCCTTAAATCCACAGTGCAACAATGTGTAAGGCTGACAGGTAGGAGTTTGGCTGGAGCTCTGTACTCCATTAACTCAGGGAGAGGCAGCCCTGAGGAGCGTCTCTGTAGGCTGTGGTTTTCAAACTTGGATTGACACCTTGTGGGCTGGGGTTTAGCTCACTTAGTTGTAGAGCACTGCTCTGCACTCTCAGAGGACCAGGGTTCAATCCCCAGCACCACACAAATGAGAGAAGGATGTGGCAATCCACTCCCAAAGCAATCCTGAAACAATCAGCTATTGAAAACCCTATGAGGGGTGAATCAGACCCGACCCAATGGCACCTAACAACAACTTTTATTTGTAGTTCCTCCTATGAAAGTAACACTCTGTGATTTTGTCTCCTCAGTCAGGCAACAAGGGACAAATGGCAAGGACATCTTGGAACTCTGCGGGGGGATGAAGATGGAGGGGACTGAGCAGATCTGGCCCCCAGAACCAGTGTGCAGGGAGCAGCTCCCCACCTGCACCAGAGCCACAGTCAGCACCTTCCAGCCACACCCCTCAAAACCACCTATCTCCCAGGCTCTCGGAAGGGGAAGTGGACTGAAAGTCAAGGTTCTAGTCGGAAAGTCTGGTTCTCCCACATATATCTGCATAGAGTCCCACCCAGGAGAGGGGGCTTCAGGGGGAGAAGAAAGAGAAGGTGAACCAGGCAGAACTGGCTCCTACCGGCATGGCTTCCACGTCCTCATTCATGCACCAGGACACCAAGCCAGAGTGTCTCAGCTACTTGCCAAAGTCACCCAGCTGAGGAACGGTGGAAGTAAAGTCCCGATACCCCAGGTCACTGGCCCAGCTGCTACAGGATCCCTCCAGCAAAGGGAATGCACTGTCCCCCCACCACCCCTGGGCACAGCTCTGTGCAGTGGTGGCCGTCAGCCCAGGCTCTCCTCTGCCTCCGTGTGGAGAGCACTGGCTTCATGTGACACAAGTGGCCCATGAAAATACTTTATAA
The DNA here is from genome assembly GCA_007922755.1 of Pedetes capensis. NCBI lineage: Eukaryota > Metazoa > Chordata > Mammalia > Rodentia > Pedetidae > Pedetes > Pedetes capensis. The sequence continues at coordinate 29,172 of VMDO01004158.1, forward strand.
ACAAACCAAATAATACAATAGAGGGATAATACAATTTTTCTTTTGCCTACCACAACCAACTTCCTTCCTAAGTCTTTAAAAATATTTACCATTTGCACATGGCCACAAATGGGGCCATCTGCAGGTATTGTTCTATGACTCTCCTGTATCACGCATTAATGTCTGATTTTCTCCAAGTTAGCTATATAGATCACCTTCATTCTCTTTGAACTGGTGGATAAATGATCGCCCTAGGGCTATGTCTTCATTTAGCCTTTCTCCTGTTGACGGACATCTGGGTTACTTCCACTATTCTTTGAAGTGAATATTTTATTGAGGCAGAATGTTCATGTGGAAGAATCATAAGCATGTAGTTCAAAAACATTTCACAAGGGAACACACCTGCTCTCGTTTGGACATGGTTTATGCCCTAGCAGTTCAGATGCTGAAAGCTTGATCTCCAGGGTAATAGTGCCAAGAGATAGTGGCCCCTTTAAGAGGTGGGCCTTGTGCAAGGTAATTAGGTAATTTGGGGTACTACTAATGTACTTCTTATGAGACCACAGTTAGCTCTCTCAAGAGTGGACTACTATAAAAAAAAAAAAAAAAAAAAAAAAGCAAGCTGACCCCTGCATCACTCTGGCTTCCTATCTCACATGTGATTTCTCCCTCTGGTATCTGATTCCCAACACAGTGCTGCATGCAATGTTGTGATGTAGCCAATGGTCCTCACTAGAGGCCTGGCAGATGGGGCCACCCAATCATGGACTTGCAGCCTCCACTACTGTGAGATTAATAAACCTCTTTTCTTTATGAAGTATCTAGGCTCATACATTTTGTTATAGTAACAAAAAAAATGGATTAATACAACACCCTATAACTCAAAGTGAGATAGAGAAACTGGTATTATAGAAATAGAGAGGAATCTCAGGAACTTCTCCTTCCAGCCACCTCTTACTTGCTTTGAGCAAACCCTAGGCTGACACCCACTTCCACTATAAGATTCCATAACAGCATGGCAGCCAGATCCCATGGAACTCTTAATTTTCAACCTCAGAAAGAAAGTGTCCAGCAGTTTACCAGAAAAGTGTGATGCTTCCTGGAAAGATTTGTAGCTATTCTATTGGGAGGACCTTCCTTCCACTTGAGTTTTCTGGCAGTGTTTGTCAGGAATGAGGGGTTAACTTTATCAAATTCCCTTTCTGCATTCAGGACACATGCATGAGCAGAGGTCTTACCTATGCTGGACACCACCATGTAAAAAGATATGAGAAGGTGCCCTTGATGATGAATTCATCATCTCCTCCTCTCCATCCATCTTAGTAAATTTTTGCAAATGAAAGTAGAAGCAGAATGGGCACAGAACCACTGCAGTTAGTCCACCAACTAGAAAAATAGCAGATGGTAAGAGGGTGAGCACAGAAAGACAATCAAGGTAGATGGTATAACAGTTACTTTAAAGACTATGGTCAGGGAGCTTGCAGGTGTATCACTGTGGCATCTGATTCCATCAGATCTTGGATGCTAAACAGGGTCAAGCCTGGTTAGTACTTGGATGGGAGACCACCTGGGAATACTGGTATCCCAGGTGCTGCAGGCTTGGGAGAAGGACTTGGCAACCCATTCCCAAAAAAACAATCAGCCATCCAAAACCTTATGAGTAGCAGAGAAACACTAACAATACTGTTTCATCTGTTTTACGTAGGGTCACTATGAGTTTGACACCAACTCAAGGGCACCTAACAACAACAATGATCAGGGAAGTCCTAAGGAGGTGAGCTTTAAGCTAAGAATGAAAGAAGAGAAGTATCAAGCTTGCAAAGATTTGAAAGAATTTTCCAGAGTAGAAAATAAAAGAGGCCCTAATAATGTGGAGGGCTGGAATTTAGCTCAGTTGGTAGAGCGCTGCGCTGCAGTCTCTGAGGTCCTGAGTTCAATTCCCAGCACTGCAAACATGGGAGGGGGACCTGGCAATCCACTCGCAAGGCAATCCTGAAAACAGTCAGCCATTGAAAACCCTATGAGGGTCGCTTTGAGACGGCACCTAACAACAACAACAACAATAATGTGGAACCTTGGAAATAATGGTAAGGAGTTTTAATATTAATCAGAGTACAATGGAAGGCGTTGGTCATAGTTTAATTTTTGGAGTGCTGGCGATGGAACCCAGGGCCTTGGGCATGCTAGAAAAGTGCTGTATCACTGAGCACATCCCCAGCCCCTGGCAGCAAGCAAGGTCATCTCCCCTATGAGTAAGTGATGGGAGACATAAAGGAGTGAAGTTCAGAAAGTGGAAAGGAAGTTCTGTTTTAGAAAAACTGGTAAAGCACAAGATGTAGTGTGACATGTGCTGATTCCCCACCCTCAGCCTCTGGGGCCTGTGGAGCTCAGCATACACATGGAGAAGAAGGCAAAGACAAGACCACCCCTTTAACTGACACAAAGTTCAATAGTACACTTGCTCCCCAGTTTTCTTTGGGTATGTTTCTTGAGTTTCTGAGTAGACAACAGCCAGAAAAGTGTTGGGAATACTGTCTTTCTTCTTACTGGAAGAAGGTCTGCTATATTTCTGGAGAAATTTCTCACAGATGTTGACAATCAGTTAGCCATCCCATCAGTCAAGTCCAGGAAACAGTCAACTCAACTGCCAACAACTATGAGACATTTCTCCTAGAGTTAGTCAACATGCTGAGATTGGGTGGCATGTTTGGCAAGCTGTTCTCTTTTGCATCCAGAAATAAAGCAAACCTCGTGAATTCCATGAATTCATTTTATGATGAGTTTGTTTTCATGGGTGTTTTGTTTCATGGAGAGGTTACTTCAAGGACTTCTTGCTAGGTACCAGTTGAAATGGGAACCTCCCGAATGCAATTGCAGAAGGATGGGGACAATTTGAATTGCTATGAACAGTGAGGCGGGTCTTGTGACCCAGGGCTGAGAGTGATGCTCCAAGGCTGCCCACCCCACTTATATTTTCTGCTTCTCCTGACATAATGTTCACTCTGCAGCCAGACAATTGTGCTTCCTCCTCATATCTGGGGCTCCAGGAGGTTGGTCGTGTGTCAGGGGCTATTAGAGGATGACAAGCAGGAGCGGAGGGCTAAGGTCCCAACATCCCCATGGGACGGTGATGCTTGTGAGTCTCAGTCTGAACACCCCTTACCTACATCCCAATAAAGAAAATCACATCCACTCCTAGCAGCACAGGCCCAAAGGAAATGCCACACTGGTGTCCTGTAGGACCAGAATAAAGAAGAAAGGGGGAAGAGAGGAAAGTAGGGAAGAAGGAAGAAAGTGGGCAAGAGAATGAAGAAGAAGGAGATTCTTTTGACCGTCATATCTTATTCATACGGTTCAGTTACACAAGAAACACACTGAAGGCCAGGTACGGTGGCATATGCCTATAATTCCAGTGACTTGGGATGCAGAGGCAGGAGTATCACAGGATTGAGACCAGAGGCAGCCTGAGTAATTTAGTGAGACCCTGTCTCAAGACAAAAAGTAAAAATTGAGCTCAGGTTGCAGCTCAGTGGTAAAAAGCACTTGCGAAGTATGTACAAGGCCCTGGATTCAGCCCCTAAATACTGCAAAGAAAGAAAAGAAAAAAGAAAGAAAGAAAGAGAAAGGAAAAGAAAAAAAGACATTGAACATTTTTATAAAAATTAAAATGATTACCATCGAGGCAAATTTTTACCACTTACTGCTCAGCCCTCTTTCTTCCTTGCTGACCTTCCTGAGTTGAAGTTGCCGCTTGTGCTTGTGCCAGGCAGAGATCTGGATGCAGCACCTCTAGGCCTCTTATGTGGGGTACAGATAGAGTCCTGTGTGCAGCAGGGGCCTGGGCCCCTTGGCTTTGTGCCCTTCCTTTGGGCCCTGGAATCTCTAGGAATGCAGGGTTCCTTCTCCCAAGGACTGTTATTCCCGAATCTTTGGTCAGGTTTAGGGATACATTATTTGCCTGAAGATCATTTTCCCTTCCATCCAGATACAGCCATATCCTGTGTGTCAGTGCCATATGACAAGAAAAGGTGCTGATGGTGGCCTCCTGGAGCGTCAATTCATGAAACAGTCATGAACTTCTTTTGTTGTTGTTAGGTGCCACCGAGTTGGTGTCTAACTCATAGCAACCCTGTGTACAACAAGCGAGACACTATTGTCAGTGCTTCTCCGCTATTCATAGGGTTTTCAATGGAGGATTGATTTTTGGGAGTGGGTTGCCAGATCCTTTTCCCAAGCCTGGTGTTCCTAGGTTGTCTCCCATCCAAGTACTAACCGGGACTGACCCTGCTTAGCTTCTGAGATCTGATGGGACAGGACACTACAATGCTACTGCTGCAGGCTCATGAACTTCTAGGATCGTTCCAATAGCCACATTTTTCCAGCTGTGGAAAATGAGGCCAACATATTAGAAAGGCCACATCCATAGTTCCATGAAGGTTGCACTGCGGGGACACCACTCAGTCCTATGTTCTCTGACATTAGGAATGATGATTACTCATATAATGGGAATGCATGTTATTCTCATGACCTGGTGAGTATTCCAGTCCATAGGTGAGTGAAACTCCAAGGCAGAAGCACTGAGACAGATGAGTGCTGATGGTGGAGCACAGCTGAGGGCAGGGGGATCATTGCTCTGCCCTTCACACTCCATGGAAGGTGGCCTCCTGCAAGCAGATGTTACTCCTGGTAGGAATCTGGTGAGACGAAATGATGCTGTAATTGGAGTGCTCAAACTCTTAGGAAGCACATCACTGGTCTCTGTGAAGTCGACAAGGCAGTATGCAATCAGGATACCCATGGGCAGTCTGCAGGAGGACAAATGCCCTGCAAGATTGTCCAGGCAAGTGAGCCAGAGCTCAATGTCCTCCCTCTCTTTTTGCCCAAATTGTCCCTTCAGCTGAGCCCCCAGCCCAAGGATCCAGAAAGCCAGGAGAAGAGGGAAGGTGCACAGGAGGAGAGGTCTGGCTGGTGACATGTGGGCTGCATGGGATCTGTGGGACCTGTGAAGCAAGGAAGGAAGAAGGGTGGAGCCACGGGGACAAGAGAGGATGAGGGAGGTGAGAGCACTGCCAAGGCGCTGGCACCTGAGAGCCTGCAGGATGCGCCTGGCAAGAGGGGCTGGAGGCCTGGCCCGGGCTGACACAGCGGCGAGAGAAGATGGCTATTCCGCCCTCCAAAAGAACGGCGAGGAGAACTGGAGCCCTTTGTGAAGAGGCCACGGATGCCTCCTGAGAGGCCGACTTGGCTTTCCGCACAGACTTGGGCCAGAAGTTCATCTCCCCAAAGTCTTTTAAAAAGTGAACATTTATTGCTTGTGAAAGACAAACAGGAAAGGTGTGATGTCCCTCCTCCTTTTGGAGGTGGTCTTGGGAGAGTCTCTTTAGCTTGTCCCAGATGCCCACCATCTCACCCTGTCCTTGATGGATGGGAGTTCTCACGGGCGTAGGTTGCTCTTACTCTGCCCTCACCCCAGGCATGCACAGGCATGCACCCACGCACACACACACGCACACACGCACACACGCACACTGGCCTCCCGGACCGGGAAATGGTGTGTGTATGGGGGAATTGGAACCAGATGTGCGCGTGTGCCGTAGGATGGCCGTACCTGGGCACTGGCTTGTCTCCACACACCTCGTAACACAGAGGCACCCTCCTTCGGTGCTGGCCATCTGCAACTCGGTGACAGGGGAGTGGTCCTGCCCTGTCAGCCTTGCAGTCATCTAAGACAGAGACTCAGTTCTGTAGCTGAGTTTTATCCTTGGTCCACACATACACTTTCCTTCCATGAAAGTGCATTAAAAACCGATACCCTCAGAGGGTGTCCAAGGCAGGGATGGGCATTAGAAATGAAGGAAGAATGGGAGGACATATCAACTTGGACTTTTTAGCTTACACATGGGCAACTAATTTGTTAAGATCTCTCAGCTCTATGTATTTGAACTTTGAAATTTAAACTAACGTTGGAAAAAATTAGCAGGGAGTAGGTGGGAGTGCACCTGCAGATTTGGGTGGAGTTATTTCCCATTAAGTTGTGCAATTGAGTTATTACCAATGGAAGGAAGGGAGATATTGTTTGGTTTCACTGTCTTTCCCCCCTTCTTCCCTATTATGGATGAAGAAAGAGGTTCAAAATTAGAAATAATGAGAATAATATTGGTATTTATTGTAGTTATACACATAGAATCAGGGAACATGGAAGAAAATATGGTAAAGTATACAGGGTGTTTCATTTCATTTTTGAGAGATTATGTTTTATTGATAATTTTAAAACTAACTCGTGAGTATACTCAGTTCTTTCAGACATTACAATATTTATCCTCTTCTGAGAGATGAGTGTCTAATTTTTTCAAAATCTGTTCCTAGATCTACTACTGAGTCACTGTGTGATTTTGTGAAACTTTTTCATCTTCTATATTCATCTTCACTGCCTTTGTGATTACTTGGAAAAGTATTCTTATTTTGTATAACTGGTGAGGTGGTGTCATTTTCTAATGTTTATTATAGTTAAAAATTAGAAACAACATAAATTTCTAGCAAGGAAAGATTAGGAATATGATTAAGCACTTTACCTTTGTCCAGCATTTGTTTCTGTTCTTCTTAGATACGATGAGATATATTTCAGTGCAGAAAGGGAACTGCTATAAAGGGTGTAGCCCAATGAACTGATATATGTATGTATGTGTGTATATATGTATATGTGTGTATATATATGTTAACATGTGCAGTGTACAATGAAATGCACATATAAAAATGTCATAATTAGACCCATTAAGTTGTACATTTAAAAAATACTAATAAAAAGTGTATATACATACATACATACATATATATATATAAATATATATATATATATATATATATATATATAGTCTCCATGTCACCACCTCCCTGACCCACCCAGGTATGGAACATTTATGCACCCTCAAAGGTTTCCTTGAGCATACCCTAGTACATGCACCCCTTCCTTCAGAGATTACACTTATTCCAACTTCAGTTACAATGGACTAGTTTTGTCTGTTGTTAAACATCATGTAAATGAAGTCACAGGATATGTAATAATTGTGCCTAGCTCCATTTGCTCAATATTATGTTTTTGAGAGTTATTTGTGTATTGTGGGTAGCAGTAATATATCCTATATCACTTCCAGATTTGAGTTATTATGTGTATAAAGCTTCTGTGAATATTCTTACACAAATATTTAGATTGATGTATGTAATTATTTCTCTTTGGACATTTAATTTCAACCTATCTGTTTCTTATGTTTAAAGCATGTCTCTTATATAGAGCATATTCTTGAGTCTTATTTTTTTTTTGTCAAGTTTGACAATCTCAACCCTTTAATTCAAGTGCTTGATGATTTACATTTAATGTTATCATCTATATAATTGGGTTTAGGTCTTTCATTTTGAGATTTATGTTCTAATTACTGTTCCAATACTTTTGTCTTTGACTCTATTTTCCAGACTTCTCTTAGATTAGTAGAATTTTTTCTTTTTATTTTATCTCCTTTACCAGCTCTTCAGTTTTGTATCTGTTATATTGCTTTTTTAATGATTATCATGAAGATTTCAATATGCATCCTTGAACCAATATAATCCAGTTTAAGTTGGTACTTTTATGCTGTCAAAAATAATGCAAAACTTCACAACTACATTTTGTGTATTTTCCTGCCACTTTTTGTGCTATCACTGTCATGTATTTTACTTCATAAATATAATAAAACTCACAAGATATTGTTATCATTGCTTTAAATACTCAACGTTATTTCATATTTACCCACATATTTACTATTTCTGTCATCTTTACTTCTCTGAAAAGTTCTGAGCTTCCATTTAGGATTATTTTTCACAAGACTAAAAAGTTTCCTTTAGTGTTTTACTTAGTTGAAAATTTCATGTTAAAAAATTTGTCCATATTTTGTTCATATAAAATATTTCTTTCACTTTTAGAGCATATTCTCTGATGAGTATAAATTTCTTAGCTGGTACTCACCACAAGCCCCACACACCCCACACACCCTCGAGAATATTTTCTTATTCTACATCTAGATTCTTATTGACTATTAATTTTATAGTTGGTAGTCACAATCCCCCTGCCACATCCTCCTCACACCCTGCATTCTTTTAAAGATGCCATGCCATTGTTTTATAACTTGTATACATTTGTCAGTCTTAATATTGACTTGTTGTTGGTAATGAATATATGTTTTCTTCCTGGCTGCTTTTAAGTTTTTTCCCTTCTATCTGTTGCCAGAAGTTTGACTGCAATTTTCCCAGTTCTTTTTTACTTTGTTCAATGTCTCGAATCTGTAGTTCAATATCTTACACATCACATTTTGAAAATTTGGTGCCTTTGCCTCTTGTTTCTTACCTGTTCTTTTGCTCTTCTCTCTTTTTGGACTCTAATTAAACATACGTTATGTATATGGAAGTTTTTATAATGTCCCTTATATTCTTCTCTCCATTTCCAACCTTCTCCTTCTTTCTGTGTTTTGGTTAGGATGTTTCTTTGACTTCACTATTTCTGTCTTCTGTTATGTCTAGTTTTCTCTTACTTGGCCCCAATGATTTCTTAATTTAGATACTGTGTTTTGAATTTCTACAATGATAATTTCTCTCTCATGCTTTAAAATGATTTTAAAGTTTTCCTCACTCATCTATTCCAGCTATCCTTTGTTTTTCTTATATATTTATATTAACTATTTTAAAATCTATGCCTGCCAACTCCAACATTGGAGTATAAGTAGAGCTGTTGCTATTATCTGACTTGTGATTATTGTTATATTTTTCTCCTATTTATCTTTCCCTTAAAAACATACAAGGCATTATACAAAATAATTTGCAAGGCAAAAATTGAATTATTTTCCCAAGAAAGTTCAATTTTTCCTTGGTTATGTAGATAGTATGAAGGAGTGATCATGCTATTCTAATCAGAAATGGAGCTGTGTTGGGGCAAGACTGCACTTTTAGTTAGACTAGGTCAACCTACTTTTGTTGTTGTTGTTAGCCTGATTGGAATATATTTCTACATATCATATAATTTATCCTTTCCAACTGCATATTTTAATAATAAGTACAGGATTTATATCTTCACTTTCAACTTTTTCTGTTGATTTCTACCACACTATCTTGATAATTGTAACCTTAGAATAAATTTGGGATGGAGTTTAGTTCAGTTGTAGAGTGCCACTTTGCACTCTCTGAGGTCCTCCATTCAATCCCCAGCACTGCAAAAATGAGAGAAGGACATGACAATCCACTCCCGAAGCATCTTGAAACATTCAGCCATTGAAAACCCTATGAGGGTCACTATGTGTTGGATCTGACTTGATGACACCTAACAACAATAACATAATAATAAGTTTAGAAGTTAAGAAGTGATAATGCCCCAACATTTCTTTCAAAATTATTTTGAATATTATGGAATTTTGCATAGCCACATAAATTTTGGTGACTGATTTTAAGTTTCTTCAAAAACTAAATAACAATAAAAAGCCTGTCAGAATCTTGATATGGGTTCCCCAAAAATCATTGAGAACTGGAACCTTACCAATATTGACTCAGTTCACAAACACGAACTTTTTCTCCATTCATTTAGATCTTCTATAATTTATCTTAAAAAGTGTTCTGCAATTCTCAATGTATAAGCATTGTATAATACTCCTATTTTTCAAATGGATTCTTAAGTATTTCATTATTTTTTATGTCACTGTGAAATGAATTGTGTCACTGTGAAATTTCTAAATTTCATTATTTGGATGTTCTTTATTCATTATGATCAAAACTCACAACAAACATGGAATAGAAGGAAATATGATTGATTTTTTTACATGGATCTTATATCTTTCAACTCTGCTTTCCTTAGCATAGCTTAGTTCTACTAGAGTTTTTGATGAGCTCCTTAGGATATTCTGCATGTAGGAACATATCATGTGGTAATGGAGCAGTTTTACTTCTTCCTTCCCAATAGAATGCCTTCTATTTCTTCTCCTTTCATAGCTGCCCTCTTGATTACTTTACTTCAGTATTGGATAGTAGCAAGAGTGGTGTCCTTCCCTTACTCCTGATATTAGGAGAAAGTTTTTGGTCTTCCACCATTAAGTATAACATTATCTTTAGGTTTATTTCCATAGATGTCCTTTTTCAGATTAAGAAAATTTCCTTCAGTTTCAAGTTTGTCATCAGTTCTCATCATAAATGTATTTGGGATATTGTTAAAAACTTTTTCTTCCGTGTCTATTGAGATTGTCCTGTGAATTTCTTTGTTCTCTTAAAACTAATTAAGTTTTTGGATGATAAGCCAATCTTGCCTTCTTGGGATATTTTTTTAATCTTGCTGTATAATCTTTTATACATTCTTACATTTTGTTTGCCAACATTTTTCAAGGGTTTTATGCTATATTCATGAGGGAACTGATATGTAATACTCTTTTCTTGTTATATCTTTGTCTGGCTTTGGCATTAGGGTAATAATGTCTCATAGAATAAGTTGTAAAATGTCCCTTCCTCCTCTATTTTGTGGAAGCATTTGTTTGTGGAGGAAAAAAATATTTCTTCTTTAAGTGCTTGGTTGATTGTACTCTTAAAGCCATCTGGACACTGATAAATCCCTCCTCCAGGACTGTTGCTTATTTGTTTAGTGACTTGGCTGACTATTTCAGTGAAGTCCATTCTCAGCACAGGGTGAAGCCTCTGATGCTGTTCCTCAGAGGGTGGAGTCTTAGGCACACTCTGGGAAGAGAGAGGTTTTAGGAGGGTTTTATTTTATTCCCTGTTCTCTCTGCTAAGTATTCTGTCTCTGTAAGCACCATGTGTTGTCCCTACCTATTGCTAATTGCAGGCTAATTTCTCTATTGTTTTCAACAATGTCATAGGGTATAAATTCCTCCCCAATCTGACCCAATTATCTTGGGCTCCTTTACAGCAGTAGCTTTTAAGGTTTCTTCTGACTCTTGGGGACATCATCTTATCTGCCCTTTCTTTGGTTTCCTCTGGTAAATAGTTGTTGTTAGGTGCCATCGAGTAGGATCCAACTCATAGTGACTTTCATAGAGTTTTCAGTAGATGATTGTTTTAGGAATGAATTGCCTTATCCTTCTGTAGAGCACTGCTGTACAAACTGAGCTAAACCTCAGCCCTCCTGGTAAATTAGCATATGGTTTAGCTTGCTACTCTATGGAGCTTTCAGCATGCACATAATTGCTTTAACTTCCCCACACTCAGTTCCAAATAACTTCAGCTTCTTTGAGGAAAGTTTCAGTGAGCTCTGTTCTTATGGACTCTCTCAAAAAAAAAAAAAAAAAAAAAAATCTCTGAACCAGTACTCTAGAACTGGGGGCAAGCACAGTGCCACCTCTGAGGGCCACCCTACTTCCCAGGCAGTGCACTGGATTGTAGTCTATGATCTTCTCAGTTTGCCTATCTCAGTGTGGAACCACTGCCTCTGAACAAGCTGGGGTGAGGCTTATTGGGGGCTCAGTGGTCCTGGGCCTCCCTAACTGGGCTATGAGAGGAGTCCTGGTGGAAGAAGGCAGCTCCCAGCTTCTCAGTCATGCTCACATGGAGTTTGTCCTCTGTGACACTAGGGTGGAGGGTGATGGAAAATGCTGGTGACTTGTTCTTTCCAGGGAAATACTATAGCCCTGGACAGGGAGCTGGGGGTCATGGCACCCTATATTCTTGGCCACAAGTTCCCAGGAAGAACTAAGATATGGAGAGGAGTTTGTGGCTCAAGTACTGCAGACTCTCATGGTTTTAAGTAAATCTACCTGAATATGCATTTCTTCACCTGCCACATACTCAAGGAACTAAGTGGCTGCTTTAAAAATGAGTTTTGGCAGTTTTTTTCTCTAGGAACTTATTTTCAGAGCTCCTCAAACCACTGCTCTGGAAAAAAGATAGTGTGTTTGAAAACATCTAACTTGGCAAACAAATGTTAATATCCCTAGCACTAGCATCAGAGGTTTGAGCAAATTCCTTACATGAACAATGTGTACATTTGTAGAAAAGATTAAAAATAAGAAGTAAATTTTTCCAAGGTATCTTCCTGTAGGCCCTGTCTTTCCATGAGATAGGCAGAACCAGGAATATTTTTCACCATTTGTACATGAAGATACAGTGACAGAATGAGGTTTGAGGACATAATCCTATGCAGGAGTTGATTACAACTCAGTCCTTTGAGGTCTTGTTCCAAACAGAGCTCTGGTTAATCCTGCAGGCCTATGTTCAAAGAGCAGCATCCTCTATACCCTGTGGAAGGCTGGGGAGTCTGACATTGTTTCTAGGACACATATTAATGACTGGTGGCCTCTGTATCTAGTCCCAGTCCTAACCATGTACCAAGACTATATAGAGATATATTGCTGTATTCTTAATGGTTAAAATGAAGCATTAGGGAGAAATAAATTTCCTCTCTCTTGGATTACAGGTTGAAATGGTCATAAAATAAGAATGCATCTGCCATTTTAAGAAGTGGTATAATTCCAGGAGTAATGACATTCTTCTGCTTTTACATCCTCTAGGGAAGTGTGTATGATGAAGGTCCAAAGCAGGTGGGAGAGATGAAAGTTCAAAATGATGGATTCATTCTTATTGTGTCATTTTATCTGCCTTCTCACAAATTTGCTTTCAACACCTCCATGGAAGCCTACTTTAAAAGGATCTGGAAGTGAATTTAGTTTCTTGTAGCTGAAGTTCAAGAAGCTGACAATACACATAGTTAAAGAAGGCTCCCCTGATGCTGGTGCCCCAAGCTGGGGAGTCTGTCCTTCCTCGTTTTGGCAAACGAGACTTCATATGAGATTTCTGTCAAACTGGATACTGAATATGTGCTATGACAGAAGAAGGAATTTCTACAGTGTTGTCAAAAACAGCAGTAGAAACGGGCAGATAATCCCTGCAGCTATGGTCTGATTATTGAGTGTTAAAGACATACCCAACATGCTCCAATCCTGTCACCAGGAAGAATGATCTAGATGATCTGAAGATATCAGTGTAGAGCTGGCTCAAGAGCAAGGCCAAATATATGTGATAAAAAACAAATATTGTTGGCTTCTCCCTTGACCCTTAGGAACCAAATCTAGGTAGAATGAGAGGGTCAGAATAGAGGGTTCTAGTTTCTAGAGAGATTATATACTAGAGAAGAAGGAGTTGGGATTGACTCAATAATCCTTTAGACTGAAGTTAAGACAGATAATTTTTGTAGAGAATGCTTTGGAGGAAGAAATGGAACTTGAGAGGCCAGCAACCTTCCAAGGCAATGATTTCTTGAATAGCAGAGATGAGAAAACTTGTAAGTTGGTTTTATTATAAGTCTTTGTAAAATCAGTAAGATTGCTTTAATTACGTTTTATTTAAAAATTGGACTGTTGTTCTTTGATCTGTCGTTGAACCTTATCTTGGCAATAAGGACCCTCAGTTTAGCTGGCTTGTTTATGTTTTTGGAGTATGGGGCTATGTATTGTTCTGTGAGGTCAAAAGTTTTTCCATGATCCTTGCCAGCTGATGCCACAGGCTATATATGCAAAATAAAAATAAACCTGGAGTAATTAATCCAGAATTTTCATCAACAGAATTTTTTTTATGATGAAATAACATTGCATCTGAAAAGTGAGCTACACTGTCACATCTCCAGTCACTTTAAATCCTCCTAGAAAGATAGCAGGGACATAGAAGACAGTGTGGGAATATACTAGATACAAGGGAAGACTGTGTTGGAACTGCAAAAATTATTCCAGTGTCTTAAATGCTGTGTCTAAATATAAAGTGAAATCTTGACATGGAAATTGTTTTTCATGTGATAGCCCTTAATATCAGATATCAACTTTTTTGTGTGTGAGACTTTCAAGTACAAAAGAAGTAAACAAAATATAAGGAATTAATTTCCTTGAATTCAAAATTGCAGTTTTTCAAAGCATGTGCAGGAACCCTACTAGGAACAAATAAAATATATGATTCAAAAATACTTTGTCAAGGAGTGTTGTTGTTGTTGTTGTTATTGTTAGGTGCTGTCAATTCAGGTCCTACTCACAGTGACTCTAGGTACAACAGACGAAACACTACTTGACATTGTGCCATACTTGGCACTATGTCAGTGCTTCTCTGGTATTCATAGGGTTTCAATGGATTGTTTCAGGAGTGGGCTTCCAGATCCTTCCTCCAATTCTGCAGCATCTGGTATTCCCAGGAGGTCTTCTATCCAAGCACTAACCACGCTGACCCTCCTTAGCTTCCGAGATCTGATGGGATCAGATGCCAGGGTGGTAGGCCTGACAGCTCTGCCCCTCCTCTCTCATGAGAACATTAAAAAGCAAGCAGAAACTCATGATCAACTCCGTCAGAACTCTGGAAAACAGTCTAATGCTTGAAGCATGCAAGAGAAGGCTGAATGAAGAAAAACAACGTAAGAGGACAGGAAAGCTTTGTGGCATTTCTGCTTGTCCTTCCATCCCCTTCCCAGCATGGCAGTGGTTTTGAAGTAGTGGCAACATATGGTCCCAGTATGGAGAACTAGTCCCAGGTTTCAAGGGGAGGGGAGCAAACTTTATTCAGAAGCTGTTATATGTGTCTGTTCTGACCTGACTTCTTGTTGTTGCTGTTAGGTGCAGTGTAATCCTGTCTGACTCATAACAACCCTCATAGGGTTTTCAATGGCTGATTGTTTTCAGGATTGCTTCTGGAGTGGATTGCCCTGTTCTTCTCCCATGTTTTCAGTGGTAGGAATCGAATCCAGGACCTCAGAGACTGTAGAGCAACGCTCTAAAACTGAGCTACCTGAAATTCTATACAAGGTGCTCATCTCTGTTTTGTCTATCTTAGAATAGGCTTAGAATAGGCTTAGAATAGGTACTATTTTGGGGCTCAAAAACAGTACAAGCCAAACTAATAATCCTCAGGTGCCTAAAGCAAAAGCTTACAGTTGAATCCTATAATAGTGTACCCATGACAAGAAAAACCTGGGGTGAGTGTCTTTGGAAAACTGAGACATACAAAATTAGCTCTATCTATGCAGGGAGATTCCAAAAGCCATGTGCATGAGGGCAAGATGGAGGTCTACAAAAGACCTGTGGCAATGCTACCCCTTTTTATCAGCTACTAGGCTAAACCCAGGGCCTTGCACATATTTTGCAAGTGCTCTACAACTGGGCTGCACCTTGTTGTTGTGTTGTTAGGTGCCGTTGAGTCGGTATCTGACTCATAGCCACCCTCATAGGGTTTTCAATGGCTGACTGTTTCGGGATTGCCTTGGGAGTGGGTTGCCAGGTCCTTTTCCCATTTTTGCAGTGCTAGGAATTGAACTTGGGACCTCAGAGACTGCAGCACAGCACTCTACCAACTGAGCTAAATCCCAGCCCGGGCTGCACCCAAGACATTTTTTATTTTTTATTTTGAGTCAAGGTCTACTTAAGTGACACAGGTTGTTTCTGACCTGGTACTTGCGACCCTCCTGGCTCTACCTCCCGAGTCACTGGGATTACAGGCCTGCACCACTGCGGACTGCATTTTTTCATTTTCACCTCATGCAGATCCCCAGGCTTGGAGTAAACTTGGCTAAGTGTAGAAGGAGTGGTGTGGCACAGAGCCAGTCTTCAAAGATTGGGAGAACTTAGTTTGTTTTAGCTCCTGGTATTTAAGAAAATCTCTGTGAAAACACAAAGTAAACACAAACTAAGGAACACAGACTCAGTGACCACACACAAGTAACACAATGCTTGGAGAAGCAATTTGGGAAAACCACTGAATAAATGGACTACTACAACATTCAACAACAGCAACAATAATAAAGGCAAGCCTGGAGGATGGAAGGAATGTGATTTCTAATGACAATACATTATAATAGTCATGTACCCAATCTTTAACTAAAAATCACAAGTCATTCAAAGAAACAAGAAAGCATGACCCATTGGAAGAAATGAATAAATCAACAGAAATTATACATGAGAAGCCCAGACATTGGACTTACTAGAGTTTAAAACAACTGCTTTAGATATACTGACAAAGCTAAGGGAGAACACAGACAAATGACTACAGGAAACCCATAAGATAACTGTGAAGAAAATGAGACTATCAGTAAAGAGACAGAAATTATTTAAAGAAACCAAACAAATCCTGCTGTTGAAAAGTACTATGTTTAAAATAAAATATTCACTTGGGAGTTTCAAGAGCAGATGTGAGCTGGCAGCAGAAAGAATCAATAAACTTGAAGATAGGACAATTGAAGTTATTGAATCCAAGGAGCAAAAAATAAAAGAGAATAAATAAAATTGAATAGACTTCAACTGAATTGTGGGACACCATGGAGAACTGTGGAAACAACACATGCAGTATAGAAGCTCCAGAAAAAGAGAGACGCGCACGTACACACACACACACACACACACACACACACACACACACACACACACACACAAATTTTTTTTAAAAAAAATAATGGCTGAAAACTTCCAAAATGGGATGCAATACATGAGCATACAAATCCAAGAAGCTCTTGAACTCTAAGTAGGGTAAATTCAAAACGACCCATGTGAGACATATTATTCTCAACTAATCAAAAGCCACAAACCAAAAATAGAAGTTTGAGAGCAGCAAGAGAGAAAGGACTTATACGTAAAGAGGTCAATAATAAGATTAAGGGTTTGAGGTTTAGCTCTGTTGGTAGAGCACTGCTTTGTACTCTCTGAGGACTCAGGTTTGATCCCCAGCACCACAAAAATGGGAGAAGGGTGTGGCAATCCATTCCCAAAGTAATTCTGAAACAATGAGCCATTGACAACACTATAAGGGTCACTGTGAGTTGGACAAGCACCTAACAACAACAACAACATTAAGATTAACAGAACTTTTTTTTCACCAGAAACCATGACTGCATGAGGAAGCAGGATGACATATTTTAAGTGTTGAAAGAAAAAACAATGAGAAATCTTATATCTGGCAAATCTGTCATACACAACTGAGGGAGAAATAAAGACATTCCAAAATAGACAAAAGTTGAGGGAGTTCATTACCACTAAGTCTATCTTACAGACAATGCTAAACAGAAGTGAAGGGCCATTGGACAATAACTCAAAGCTATATGAAGGAACAAAGATCTCCAGTAAAAATTTTGTGGGCAAATATGGCTGTTATTATTAATGTTAGTGTGATGGACCATTCTGTAAAATTTTGTCTTTACCACTCAACTTAAATACAAATGCAGGAAAGTGTAAACTTATTTTATTGGGCACACATTGTATGAAGATATAATTTGTGACAGTAACATAAAGGGGCAAGGTCAGAGATATATCTGAACAGAACTTTTTATGCTATTGAAGGTAAGTGGGTATCATTTTGAAGTTGTTGTTTTTAGGTACCCTTGAGTGGGTATCCGACTCATAGCGATCCTATGGACAACAGACAAACAGTATTGTCATGCTTCTTTGCCATTCATAGGGTTTTCAGTAACAGATTGCTTTTCTGGAGTGGGTTGCTGGGTCCTTCTCCCAAGCCTACAGCACCTGGTGTTCCCAGGTGGTCTCCTATCCAAGGACTAACCTGACCCTGCTTAGCTTTTGAGATCTGACTGGATTGAACACCACAGTGGTACAGCTGCAGGCTGATTTTGAAGTAGATTGTTGTAAATTAAGGATGTAATCCCCATGATAACAAAAAGTAAAATATCTAGGGAATATACACAAAAGAAGATGAGAGTAGAGCCAGTCAAAATGGCTCACTACAAAAATGCACTAAATGCAAAATAAAATAATAATAATAATAACAGAGAAAAGGAGTGTCAAAAAAGGTATAAACATACAGAAAACTGATAACGAATTGCAGAATTTGTTATTAGTAAATGGCAATGGGTTAAACTTCCAAACCAAAAGGCAGAGAATAGAAGAATGGATTTTTTTTTAAATGGCACAAATATGTGCTGTCTATAAAACACTCAGTTGGTAGATCTAAAGACATAAATAGGTGGACATGAAAAGCTGGCAAAAGATAATGCATGCAGTGAACAAATGAGAGCTCAATGGCCATGCCAACATCAGAACATAGAGACTGTAAGTCAAAAAATATTACAAGCCACAAAGGCAAACATGATGTATTGACAAGAGTCAATTCAAAAAGAAGTTTAAAAATTGTAGAAATGTATACACCAAACAACAGAGTACCCAGATATACGAAGGAGACACTGAAAGAATTACAGAAGTAATAACAGCTCTACAGTAATAAGTAGAAATTTCAAGGCCTCACTTCCAATGATAGCTAAAACAACCAGACAGAAGATCAATTATGAAATGGAATATTTGAATGACATTACAAACCAACTAGCACTAACAAATATAAAGAACACACTCTACTCAACAATAGGAAAATATGCATTTTCTCAAATACTTATGGAATATTCTCCAAGACAGTAATATGTTAGGCCACAGAACAAGTCTTAATATGTTTTAAAACATTGAAATCATACAAAGTATCTTCTCCAACCACATGGAATGAAGCTAGAAATCAATAATGGAATAAAGACTGGGAAAGCCACAAATACATATAAATTAAACAGCACATGATTAAATAACCAATGAATGGGTCAAAGAAGAAATCATGAAAGAAATTAGAAAATCTTTAGAGACAAATAAAACAAAAATAATGTATCAGAACTTACAGGACACAGTTCATTTATAGCTGTAAATGCCTATACTGAAAAAGAGGAAAGGGCTTAGAATGTAGCTTAGGGCAGAGTGTTTGCTTAACATGCATGAGGCCGTGGGTTCCACATAATCAGTAACCTAACTGTGCCTTGAGGAACAAGAAGAGAAAACTAAACCCAAATCTTGTAAAAGAAAGTAATAATAAAAGTAGAAAAAAATAAAGAATAGAAAAACAATAGAATCAATGAAACTAAAAGTTGTTTCTTTGAAAAGATTAATAAAAATAGAAGGAGAAAAGATTAATAAAAAGGAGAAGGAGACAGGAGTTAGCAGAACAAGCATATGCCATAAATAACTAAAATCATAAATGAAAGTGTGGGCACTGCCAACCTTTCAGAATTTAAAAGGACATGTAAGAATGCTGTGAACATGTATACATAAAAACTTAGGTAACTTAAATGAAATAGAGAAATTCCTAGAAACACAAAAATTAATTAAAGTAACTTAAGAAATAGAAAACCTTGAGACTTATAAGAAGTACAAGAGATTGAATCAGTTATCAAATGACTTCAAAAAAAAAAAAGAAAGAAAGAAAGAAAGAAAGAAAAGCAAAAGAAAAAGTCCAGGACCACATGGCTTCACTGCTGAATTCTAGCAAATACAATGTAAAAAAGGGTTAAAATCAATTCTTCTGCTAGTACTTTGAAAAGTGGATGAAGGAACATTTCTTAACTCAGTCTACGAGGTCAACTCTACCCTGATGATAAAGCCATACACATATCATGAGAAAAGTTAAAACCAATATCCTTTAGGAATACAGAGGCAAAACCCTCAGAAAATACTAGCAAATCGAACCCAACAACCTATTAAAAGTATAGTTCATCATGACCAACTGTGATTTATACCTGGAATGCCAAGAGTGTTTAACATACAAAAATCAATCAACATTATATACCACATTAACAGAACGAGGAAAGGAAACCATATCACCTTAACTGATGCAGGAAAATAGAAGCATACCCAAACAATTTTGAAAAAGAAAAGCAAAGCTGGAGATCTCACATTGATCTTTTAAAAAACCTACAAAACTAAGATAATCAAAACAGTATGGTACTGGCATAAAGAACAACATATGGAACAATGTAATAGAAGAGTCAGCCCCCAAATAAGCTCTTGCCTATTTAGAGCAAATCATTTTAAACAAGGGTGTCAAGACCATACCTATAACAGGAGGCATGGCAGAATGGGAGAGACTCTAAGAATAAAAGGTTATGAGAAAGCTCTAACCTCTGTGCATGGATGAAAGCATCCTGCCCTTACTGTCCTCTTGCATTCATGCCTGCATCCAGTTTCTCACCAGCCCCCCACCATCATTACAGAAACTATGCACATACATTCCTTCCACATCCTGTGGAGTCTTTGATTGCCAGGTGTACATGCTCATAGGCTTTGCCCTAAGATTAAAGATTATCTTCAGTCGTACACATGCCCTTGCATTCTAGAAATAAAAGTTAACCTCTCTCTTTGCTTTGTTCTTAAGAATTGCTCTGTATAGATAACTCCTCAATAAATATGAACAGACTTCTTATTTGGGGCCATCAGGGATTCTCAAAGCCTCTCCATCCCTCTGTCTCTCGTTATAATTTGCCCTTTGTGTGGGATCTGGCACACACACTGAAAAAAGTCAATCTTCAACAAATGGTTTTGGAAAAACAGGATTTACTGGGGGGGTCCAAAAACTGTATACGCATTTCATGAGATGTTATCTATGTATTACTTTTTGAAATTGAATTGAATCATGGTAGTGATACGTAGCAAGGAGTTCACTCCAAAGATGACATTAGTCAAACGAATGCTAGCACCACCATAGGATGAGCAGGACAATCAGAGAAAAGAGTGGGAGAACAGTTGTCAGTGGAGGAGCTCTAGAACATTTTGAAGAGGTATTCCAAATTCCAGAATGTTGTGGAAGTACCATGACAATGGAGGGATGAATATGGCAACCTAACCTCCAACATGCCTATTTGTGTGATGTGCACAAGGGACAATCCGGAGAGCCATACACAGCAGCAAGTCCTACTTCTCCTGCTATTGTGTTAGAGCAGCTTATATGCTTGCCATAGAAGTCTACCAAACAATGTGCCCACGAGACAGGAGTTAGCAGAACAAGCATATGACGCATTCTTAAAACTGAAAAGTGAGAAGTTTTTTGTTTTTTTGTTTTTTCCCTGCGGTACTGAGGCTTGAACCTAGGGCCTCACGCCTCCATGCTTTGCAAGCGCTGGACCATTGAGCTGCACCCGCAGCCCATTTTTTTACTTTTTTTTTTTTTTTTTTTTTTTTTGTTGAGACAGGGTCTCGCCAAGTTATGCAGACTGCTTCTGGTCTTGAATTTACGATCCTCCCGCCTCCGCCTCCCAAGCCACTGGGATTACAGGGGTGCACCATGGCACCTGGCTAAAAGTCAGAAGTTTTAATCCCAAAATGTATATACATTATTGGCACCCTTTGTATAGATGGGGGAAAGTGAAGTTGGATTCTTATCTTATACCATATAAAAAATTCAACCCAAGATAGATCACATACCTAAAAGTAGGACCTGAAATGGTAACAGTTCTAGAAGAAAACACAGGGGGAAGCTTCATGACATTGGGTTTGGATTGATTTCTTGGCTATGACTCCAAAAGCAGAGTTAGCAAAAGAAAAAAAGAATTTGGACTTCCTCAAAATTAAAGACTTTTGTGCTCAAAGGACATTATTAGTGGAGTAAAATGGCAGCACACATAGTGGGAGAAAATATTTGCAACTGTATATTTGATAAGGGAAAAATGTCCAGAATATCTAAAGAACACCTTCCCCATGACAATAAAAAACCAGACTGAAAATGGGCATTGGGGATGTAGTGCAGTAGTAGAGCACATACCTAGCATGTGCAAGGCCTGGTTTGATCCCTAGCGCCACCAAAAACAAACAAACAAACAAAACAAAAACAAAACAAAGGAAACAACAAAATAAACAAACAAAAGAAAAAAAAGGGCAAAGGACATGAGCAGATATTTCTCTAAAGAAGATGTACAAATGTCTGATAAACAAAGATAGTACCATTAGGGAAGCCTGCAGCCATAGCACTGTGGCATCCTATCCCGTTAGATCATGGAAGCTAAGCAGGACCAGGCCTGGTTAGTACTTGGATGGGCGACCACCTGGATACACGAGGTGCTATAGGCTTAGGAGAAGGACCTGGAAACCCACTCCCCAAAAACAATCAGCCATTGAAAATCCTATGAATAACAGAAGCATGGCAACAGTGTTTCATCTGTTGTATATAGGGTTGCTCTGAGTCAGACACCAACTCAGTGGTGCCTAACAACAAACAACATCATTAGGGAAATGCAGATAGAAACCACAATAAATGCCACATCATACCTGGGATTTTTTTTTTTAAAGAAAACATCAGAAAATAACAGAATAACAGAAGCATGGCAATAGTGTTTCATCTGTTGTATATAGAGTTGCTCTGAGTCAGACACCAACTCAATGGTGCCTAACAACAAAGAACATCTTTAGGGAAATGCAGATAGAAACCACAATAGATGCCACATCATACCTAGGATTTTTTTTTTTAAAGAAAACATCAGAAAATAATTAATAAACATGGAGACATTGGAATCCCCATATATTGCTGTTGGACTGTTAAATGGTGTAGCCACACTGGAAAGTTTAATGGTTTCTAAATATGGGAGATGGACCCAGCAGCCCACTCCCAAAAAATTAGCCATTGAAAACTCTATAAATAGCAGAGAAGCACTGTCAAATATAGTGCTGGAAAATGAGCACCCCTCAGGCTGGAAGGCATGCAAAAGATGACTGGGAAGAGTTGCCTCCTCAAAATACAGTTAAACTTAATGATGGGAATGGAATAAAGTTCCTGGGACTTCTGTTTGTTCATGTGGCACCACTCAAAATGAGGAGAAATACAGTGGCTATAACAATGAGCTCAAATATAAAAAGATTACGTGCATGGCACAGGTCAGGGAGTGTTTCATTCTGTTGTTTGTAGGATCACTATAAGTCAGACCTATCTTGATGGCCACAAACAACAATAACAACAAAATGGCTAGATAAGAATTTTCTTTTATTATCCAGGAATTTCACTACTAAAATTTAAAATAGAGACTCAAAATAAGGCCTGTATGTCAATGTTCTTTGTAGCATTACTCACAATATCTAAAAGGTAAAAGTAATCTAAGTGGTTGTCAAGAGATAAATTGGCAAAAATAAAGTAATATATGCGTTCATTGGAATATTAGGCAGTCATAATAATGGAAAGAATTTCTTATACTTACTAAAGCATGGGTGAACTTTAAAAAATTATGCTAATAGAAATATGCCAGACATAACAGGACCAATATATGGTTCCCTTCATATTAAATATCAATAATAAGCTGGGAATGGTGGCATATACCTGTAATCCTAGTACATGGGAGGCTGAGGCAGGAGGATTGTGAGTTCAAGGCAACCTGAGCTACATAGCAAGACCTGTCTCAAACAAAACAAGACAAAAATTATAGAACAGAAAATTCATAGAGAAAATAGATATTGTCAGGGGATAAGTAAAGAGGAGAAATGGGAAGTTATTGCTTATTACAGAGTTTCTGGTTTTGCCTGATGAAAAAATTTGGAAAAAGTAGTGATGGTTGCACAAGAATATGAATGCAATTAGTGCCACTGAATTACACACTTAAAATTGGCTAAAAGGTAAATTTTATGTTACAAGTATATCATCACAATAAAAACAATTTTAAAAATACGTTTTCAATTAAAAGAGGGCTCTTCTAATGGAAGAAATTATGCCAAAAAGAACACTGTGTTTTGCCTTCACATTCTTCATCCTACTTACATGTGAACTTGGGCATGTCACATACGTCTTCTGAGACTGAGTTTCATCAGCTATGATCTGGGTTTAATGATTTGTAGAGGATTGACTGTCCAAATGTTCAATACACTTTTGTCAATATATGTGACAGATAATCTGTGCACTTTCCTCTCACAATGTAGGCAGAAGGGGTGGAGTATATTAATCACTCTCCAATTCCTGTTTTTCTGTGTTAAGATACTTTTTTCTTAATCGGAGCCTTTTTTGTTTCTCCCAACATCCATGTGATGCAGCTTCCTGGGAGGGGTCTAATTGCCAAGATCATTTCTTCCTCGTTGCTGTCATGCAATGCATTATTCCCATTGCTACTCTGAGGGCCAATTTCATTTCCTCCATGTCTCTAAAATCCCTGAACATTAGCTGATCTTGTCTGGTTCCTACGGAGGCCACTGAGGGAATTCTTTTTTGTAATGTTACTGGTGAAGATTTATTTCCAGTTTCTGAAGGGAAGTCAGGTAAACTGACCTCCAACGTCCCAGTTAGCCATTTGAGTCTATGACTCGGATTCTATAATCCACTGAGGAATGAGATATGACCCACTTCCCTCCCCATCTGTCCCCCAATAAAATGAAGTTGACAGGGGCCCTGGGTGATTTCAAATTTCCTTTAGTGGAAAATGGAATTCAAGTTTTTGTAGATAGTGATCTTTACGGCTGTGTGTGGAGCCTGCGAAGGTCTGACCCATTATTCGGAGGAAGTCGGCTGTCAACCACCTTGCGTCTGATTTACACCCCGCTGAGACACATGGGGCTCCCGGTCAACCACGCTGTGCTGGGAGAGAAGGGAAACCTGAACGGCAACCTGCAGGAGCCCCTGTCCCTGAGGTTTACGAAGCAAGAGTAAGGCCCACAGGGCCAGCGCTGACCATAGCTGGCCTGTTACTGCATCTCTGTCCTCAATCTCAGAGCCTTGGGTTCTGGAAGCCTGGATATACCGCCCCCGCCTGGAGGCAGAATGCCCTGTTTCCCTCTTCCCGGCCCAGAGCAGTCCTGTGGTGCCATGCGCACTCACAAACCCCACTCAGCCCCTCCCTTCCTGAGCGTCTCCCCAGAGGCTGCTCCACACAGTCCATCCAGAACGTATCCCTCCATCTCACCCCTGGCCAATTCCTCTCCATCCTCAGTACCTCCTCTGATATCATTCTGGTCACTCCTGAACATTCTCCATGCAGCCTCCATAGTGCTAATTGGGAATTCAAATCCAATTATGTCTCTCTCAGCGTCAACTCTTTCCATGGCTTCCCACGGGCTTTTGGGGTAAAAACCCAACTTCCCTCCAGGAGGCTGAGACCATCGTGGTCTACCCCACCCTCAGCTTCCAGCTACAGAAGCTGTCTCTGTTCATCTGCCCCTGTGACTTGTACTCCCTGCTTCTCTGCCAGGGGCGCTGTGGTCAGCTGTATGAACTGAGGTTTAACTCCGTCTTGCTCTGATCTCCACTCTCAGCTCTTTCTCTCCCTCCACTGGGAACCATTCTCGGTTTCCCCAATTGTCTCTGAATAATGGTAGACTTACCATTTTTTGTTGTAACTTCCTGTCTGTCTCAATTAGGATGTGAACTTTTGAAGGCTTCGAGAGTCTCAGGCGTATCATTTACCCCTAGAGTTCAGCCTGGGATGGCTGCCCGAAAGGGCTCAATGCACGCCTGCTGAAAGGGTGAATGAAGCAGTGAGCGTCACCTGCCTTGGCGCTGCCTTTTCCCTTGGGGCTCTTCTCACTTCCCCCACACTCACTGAGTTACTTCGCAGATGTGCCCGGGCCTCATTCAACTTTGTGCTTTCTTGCCCATCTCCCAGACAAAGCATGCAAGAAGTCAGCTAGGTTTGCTGAATCCACCACACTGTTGCTTAGGCTCAAATAAGCAGATGTGAGTGAATGCCAACCCACCCATCGGTGTCCAGGAGAAGATTTTCCCACAGTCCTATTGGCTACTTTCAGGTGGACTCATTCACTGTCTATTGGCTATGAAATGAGTCAGCGTCCTCTCAGACTCATTTCCGAGTCTCAACTTCCGTGTCAACTTCCGTGTCTCCTAAGGGAAAGCAGATTTTTATTGCTCAGTTGCCAGGCCACCTTGTCCAGGCCGTAGAGTGGGTCTCTGTGCACCGCATGCTGTTACTGGGTTGGCCCCCTGTGGTGGGCATGCCACCTGCCCTGCTTCCACACAGCCACCTTATCTGAACCCAACATCTGATACCCTCTGAGTGATAGCTAATCAGCTCTGCCCACCCTCAAGCGTTTTTTCTTTCTTATGGTTTTGAGTGTTGCCATAAAATACTTCTATAATCCCTTTTCATTTTAAATTTTATTATTAATGATGCTGTTGTTGTTGCTAGATGCGGTCAATTAGGGTCCAACTCATAGCGACCCTATGTACAACAGAATGAAACATTCCCCAGTACTATTCCCTGGCACTATGTCAGTGCTTCTCTGCTATTCATAAGGTTTTCATTGGCCAATTATTTCAAAATTGTTCCAGGAGTAGACTGCCAGGTCTTTCTCCCATTCTTGCGGTGCTGGGGATCAAACCCAGGGCCTCAGAGAGTGCAGAGGAGCACTCTACTAACTGAGCTAAACCCTAACCCCTTACTATGAATAGCATCATAAATATAAAATAACATGTGACATATATATCAACAGTTTCAAGAATAATAATAGAACAAACAGCCATATATCCAATACCTAAAACAAACAGTACATTAAAGAACCTTCATCCTTGGCAAATTCTTTGTGGTCATGGATGAACCTTGAAGGTCCTCTTCCAAATGCTGTGCAGTCCTTCCTTGGTGACATCACCCCAAAGCCAAGCAAGATTCTGGATACCATCATAGACGTTTAAGCCTTACAGTGTGGCTGTAAGGGTGCCTTCCTCAGTTACTGCAATGGTCCAAGCAAAGCTCCTCTTTAGATGAGAGGCCTTAAAACTGCTATAACACCTTGATCTTGGATTGTTGTTGTTGTTAGGTGCTGTTGAGTCGGTATCCGACTCATAGCGACCCTCATAGGGTTTTCAATGGCAGATTGTTTCAGGATTGCCTTGGGAGTGGATTGCCAGGTCCTTCTCCCATTTTTGCAGTGCTGGAAATTGAACTTGGGACCTCAGAGACTGCAGTGCAGCGCTCTACCAACTGAGCTAAATCCCAGCCCGGCTGATCTTGGATTGGATCAACCATATCACATTTGGAGGAAGAAACAACACATTGGCACTGGGATAGAGAAGGGATGTGCAAAAGCTTTATCACCAATCAGCAAATTCTTGAAAGGGACATTATTCTCCAGGCAATACTTCTCCATCTCGGGCAATCCAGGAAGGTTTAAGACAGCAGCTGGTCATCCATGGCCTCTTATTGCTCCTGTAGTTCACTGGCAATGTGCACTTGAGGGCCCTGGTATTCTCACTGTGCTACATGCAAAAGGCTTTCAACTTGCAGCCTGCAGCATTGCCCCCAAGCAAGACAGTTACGTTATCTGTGAAGTGCTCTAAACCTGGCATTTGCCTTGCATTCCTTGTGGGTGAGCCAGGCATCTATTTTCAGAACAGGGAGGTGTCATCCATATTAAAGATTTGCTCTAGCAAGCAGTTTTCCTCCACACCCAGTTATCCAGCATTCCCAAGAACTATATCTGTCAGCTGCCTTCACAAATCAGCACCCACAGAGGCACTGCTGGCTTTCACATTATGTAATGAATAACTTTCCTGAAGTGCTCATACCACACAGAGCTAAGAGGAAATTCCACATTGCATCGAGTCCAACCTTTTCTTTCAACATTGCAAACCAAATTTTGCTTTGGTTGTGATCACCATGGTGCTGAGAGGAACACACTTCTGGGTCTGATCCTCAGTCAGGTCATTAGAAGTTTCTCCGTCTCTGATATCATCCCTCCTGAAAGTTTTGTTAGTCTTTTTGCCTTCCATGAATCAGACTTTAAGAGCTGTCAGCTCAAGACCCTAGCTTGGTGGAAGGGGATATGTCTGAATGGAACGCAATAATCATCAATGATTTTCCACCTCCTGGTTTAATCACATTCATTGCCACATCCAGGTCAGTTACTCTATGGGGTGTCTTACTGGACACATCAGCAGTGGATTTTGTATGGTTAGGAGTCATGATGAACAAGATAACAGGAGATTAAGTCAAGCATAAGAGGCAACAAACAGACATATTAAACACAAGATATATGAGGCCACTGTCAGTGTGACATGGCAGACTATTCACAATGAACTTGCATTATAAGAGGAAAGAATACAATCTAAAATGATGATGGAAAGTATAGTATTGTTGTTGTTAGGTGCTGTCCAGTTGTGGCTGACTCGTAACCACCCTCATAGGGTTTTCAATGGCTGTTTTCAGGATTGCCTTAGGAGTGGATTACCACGTCCTTCTCTCATTCTTGTGGTGCTGGGAATCAAACCTGGGACCTCAGAGGCTGTAGAGTGGTGCTTTATCAACTGAGCTAACATAAATCAGTACTGTGGCGGTTTGTTACCAAGTATTAGATACTGTACATGATTCTATGTACTACACTTGGTACAGTAGATTTGTTTATACCAGGAGCTCCACCAAACTGCAAGAAATGCATTGTGTTACAGTGTTATGTTGGCTACAAGGTCATCACTAGGTAATGGGAATTTTTCAGGTCCTTGATAATCTTATACCACTACTGTTGTACATGTAGCCCATCAGTGACTGAAATGTTGTGATGCATGACTCTATTGTGAAATATATGTTCGTGTTTAATCCACTTTCTATCATCTGGATACTACACTTTGGCATGATTTGAATGTACTCCCTTGCAGGAAAAAATCACTCTCTATTAATTTCCTCTTAATGGAAATTTACTTTGATTTCCAATATTTTGTTATTGTAAACAACACTTCTTGAACACTCTTGTACATACTTTGGGCATATATACAAAAGTTTTCTAATCTGTTTTGCAAATATATCCCCCAAGTTTGTGATACATATTTTTGGGCTCCCGAGCTTGAAATGACTTTATTATATAGCATCTTCATGTGAAATTTTTCAAAAATGTGCAAAACAGACAGAATAGTGAACACTCATCATGAAATATCAACTCAAGGCCAACTTTGTTTTGTCTTAATCTTCATTTCTTTCTCCTCCAGATCATTTTAAAACAATCTCAATAATCATATCCTGAAATCCAAACATATTCTGTAATCCCAGCGGCTTGGGAGGCAGAGGCAGGAGGATCGCAAGTTCAAGACCAGGGGTAGTCTGTGTAATTTAGCGAGACCCTGTCTCAAAAAGTAAAACAACAACAACAAAAAAAAAGGGCTGGGGGTGTTCAGTGGTCCAACACTTGCAAAGCATGCAAGCATGCAGGCACGAGGCCCTGGGTTCAACCCCCAGTACCCCCCCCCCCCCACACACACAAAGTCCAAACATATTTTAGTGTGTATGTACATAAGATAATTATGGTTGTTGTAAGGTGCCATAGGGTCAGATCCAACTCACAGTGACCCCATGTACAACACAATGAAATACTCCTCAACACAGTGGCATGCCTGGCACTCTGCCAGTTCTTCTCTGCTATTCATAGGGTTTTTGATGGCTGATTGTTTTGGGAGAGGGTTGCCAAGTCCCCCCCCACCTTTTGTAGTTCTAGATATCAAACCCAGGGCCTCAGAAATGCAGAGCAAGCACTGTACCAATTGTGCTAAGCCCCAGCATTATAGAAGATAATGGTTCTTTTAAAATAAAGCCAGAGGGCTAAGGGTGGAACTAAGTAGTAGAATGCATGCTTAATGTATCTAAGACCCTGGGTCCAATCCTCTGTGTGCACATTGAAGATGAAGGTGTGCCTGACTCATGCCATCATATTTTCAGTTGCATCATATGCTTGTGAAAACTGAATGGTGAATAAGGGAGACAGGAGAATTGATGCTTTTGAGTTATGGTGCTGGAAATGAATAGCATCGTGCCTGCATGCCTGCATGCTGAATATGCCATGGACTGCCAAAAGAACCAACAGATCCATCCTAGAAGAAGTGCAACCAGAGTGCTCCTTGCAAGCAAGGATGGCTGGACTGCACCTTATATATTTTGGACATATTGTTAGAAGGGACCAATCCCTGGAGAAGGACATCATGTTTGGGACAGTGGTGGGCTAGCAGAAAAAAAGGAAGACCCTCAATTAGATTGATTGACAAAGTGGCTGCAACAATGAGCTTAAACATAAAAAAGATTGTGTTCATGGTACAGTGTTGCTGAGTGTTTTATTCTGTTGTACATAGGGTCAGTATGAGTCAGACCCAACTCAATGGCACCTAACAACAGTGATGGTATTTTAATTATAACAGTCTTTATTTGCTTATAATCTGGAATACTTGCAGTAAGAAAAACTTCTTGTCAAAAATTTTATTTTTCAGCAGCAAAGGTTATATAAGAAAAGCTGGATAGTCTTCATTCTTCATCAGTTTTAAAAATAGTAAATTGATTCTATAACATGTTTGAAAGGTGATCAATTGGGGGTTTTCTTCCCCCAAATTGTTGTGAACTTGTGTATTTGAATATATTTAATGCTTTTTAATATATTGGAACTATTGTTTTTATTGGTGCTTATATTTTGAATGGGACTGGGGTTTAGCTTGATACAGTGCTGCGTCTTACCCTCTGAAAACCCTGGTTTGATCCCCTGCACCACAAAAATGGGAGAAGGATGTGGCAGTTCCACTCTCGAAGCAATCCAAAACATTAGCCATTGAAAACTCTATGAGGGTTGCTATAAGACCTGACTTGAAAACACCTAACAACAACAACAACAACAACAACAACAACATATTTTGCATGGTAAACCAGTAGGAGCCTCTTCAAGGTGGTTCCTAATTTTTTGGACATAACCTCATAAACAAATTCTTGTAACATCTTTGCTTTCTAGTATTACAAGATGCTCCAGATTCATGGTGTACATTTCTTGTCCCAGATCTAGAAACATGATTTATTCAAGAAGTCCTAGTTCAATTTCATTGAAAATTTTGGTATCCACAGATTGCAACCTATGAGATAATGATGCTCTCTACAATTCAGTGGACATTTCTAGGCTGCTTTGGTGAAAATAATTAGAAAATAAGCATTCTGTCTTTGAAAATAAAATGAACCATGAATCAAATTGAAATTTGCAATTCAAATTAAAATTCTTATGTGGCATGTAAGAAGCTTGGAAGTCACCATGCCATCCTTATAACAAGTAAATAAATGGAAAAATCAACAACTCTCCTAAGATATGTAAAAGAAAGGAGGTACTCACTGTCCCCCAAATTGGGGAAATTACAGACCAATCACAAGGAATCATGACTCACTCACTGTAGTAGAAACCCAGGAGGTGGCACCGCCTTGGGAACACATGTCAGGTAGGAAATCCTGAACTGAGCCTGGCAAACTGCTAGAGACCCCATGTGAACAAGCCTGGCAGATGCACGTGCCAGAGGCACCCAGTCCTGGAGAGGCCTCCACACCTTTGTGAGGTTTATCTCGAGTTCTATCAGATTGATTCAGTGAATTTAGGAGAAAACTCCCCCATGCTTTTGGGAGCAGGATGGGGGAAATGGACCATTTTAAAACAAGGTTGAGCATTCTCTTCTTAACAAAGTCTGTCCTTGGGAGAAGCTATTTAAGTAGACCCTAACCTGCTGCAGTTTTATCAAAGCCCAACTAGTCTGGGGGAAGAGGAATAACCCAACCTCCCTCTAGACTTCCCATTCCACCTGAGGGGAGGGAAGGAACATTGGAGAAGGATGTGTGAACTTCACAGTCCAGGGGCATGGGCTTACTGAAAGACTGGGACCTGTTCATGGGGTTGTATAAGCCTCGGCCTCCCATCCCGAACCTCACTGATGCCCCTTTAATGATGGCTAAATGCCAATTTATACCACTTTCCTTTATTCAGGACATCATATGTATCTGTCAGGTAAAAAAATAAGACATACCAAAAGGCAAAACAATCTGAAGAGACAGCATAAACACTAGCCCTAGATTCAGATACGACATAAATATTGGAATGATCAGAACAGAAATTTAAAGCAACTGTGGTGAATATACTAAAGACTTTAATAGATGAAGCAGACGTCATAGAGAACAGACGGATACTGAAATCAGACAGATGGAAATTGTAGGAAATAACCACGAAGAAATGTTGCCAATTGAAATCTTTGTTTAAAAAAATATGAAGAATGCCTTTAATAGGCTTAGTAATAGAAAGACCTGGCTGAGAAAAGAATCTCTGATCTTGGGGATGATTCAGTGGAAATCTCCAAAAATGAAAGCAGAAACAAAAGGCTGAGGAAAAAACAAGAATAGAATATCCAAGATGATGGGGTATGTGCAAGTATACATAATAAAAATATCAGACAGAGAAGAAAGAAAACGAGAATACTTGAAGCAATAATGATTGAGAATTTCCCCTAAATTAATGTCAGACACCCTGCCACAGATCCAGTAAGCTCAGAGGACACCAAGCAGAATTAATGCCAAAAATTATACTGAGGCATATTATTTCAAATTATAGAAAATCAAAGATGAAGAAAAATCCTGAAACAAGTTAGATGGGGATAGGAATCTTACCCACAGGGGAATAAAGATCAGATTTAAACCAACTTCTTAGAAACCATGTAAGAAGATTGTAGTCAAGGATTCAAAATATGAAGAAGAGAAAAACTACCAACTAGAATTCTTTGCACTATGGAGTTGTTTTTCAAGAGTGAAGGAAAAATAAAGACTTCCTTGTTGTTGTTGTTAGGTGCCTTTGAGTCGGTATCCGACTCATAGCGACCCTCAGAGGGTTTTCAATGGATGACTGTTTCGGGATTGCCTTGGGAGCGGATTGCCAGGCCCTTCTCCCATTTTTGCGGTGCTGGGAATTGAACTCGGGTCCTCAGAGACTGCAGCGCAGCGCTCTATCAACTGAGCTAAATCCCAGCCCAAAGACTTCCTAGAGAAATAAAAATTGAAGAAATTTATCACTAGTAGACTTACCTGACAAAATCCTTTGAAGAAGTGATTAGGAGAGAAGGAACATGTTAAAGGTAAGAAACTTGGCCCTACATAAGGAAAAAAGAGCATTGCTGAAGGAATAAGTGAAGATAAAATAAGAACTTGATTTTTCTTATTGATAATTGATACACTAGATAGCAGTTTATTCAAAATAACAATAGCAATAATGTATTCAAACTCATCTATATGTATAAGCAAAATGAGTGAATGCAATGAGGTAAGGAGTGGAAGGAAGGAACCAGGATTCTTGCACTTCTTATGAAGTGGTATAGTGTTATTTGAAAGTGGACTTGGATTGGTTGTAAATTTACATCACAATCCTTAGATAAACCATTAAAATAAGGAAAGAAGTATAACTGATATGCTAAGAGAAGAAAAATGGAATCATATAAAATGTCCAATTAAAAGCACAAAAAGCAGAGAAAGAATAAAAGACAGAAATGGAAAAAATAACAATAAACTAAAAACCATAACAAATATGGTATGTATTAAGCCAACTATATCAATAATCAGTC
Organism: Pedetes capensis; assembly: GCA_007922755.1. Lineage (NCBI taxonomy): Eukaryota > Metazoa > Chordata > Mammalia > Rodentia > Pedetidae > Pedetes > Pedetes capensis. The sequence continues at coordinate 62,241 of VMDO01004158.1, forward strand.
TGCATATCAGTGGTCTGAATGCACTAGGCAGACGACAGAGATTGTCAGAGTGGAAGAAAGGCAAAATGCAACTATGTGGTGTAAGAACCTACTTTAAATACAAAGACACATACAAATTATAAGTAAATGCTAGCATTAATGAAAAGAAAGCTGGAGTAACTATATTAATTTCAGACAGAGTAATTTCACAGCAAGGAAAATTATCAGGAACAGAGAGGGACATTGCATAATGATAAAAGTGTTGATTCTCCAAACGACATAATAATCCTTCTTGTGCATGCATGCACCCAACAACAGAACATCGTATTACGTGAGGCAAAAACTCATAGGTCTTAAGGTGAAATAGATTTAGTACACTATTACAGTTGAAGATTTTAGTATGCCTCTATCAGAAATGGACAGACACAGCCAGCAGAAAATCAGTAATGGCGCAGTTGAACTCAACACCACCATCAACTGACTGGATATAATGGGCATGTATAAATTATTTCATCCACCAATAGCAGAATACACATTCTTCTCAAACTCACATGAAACATTCCCCCAAATAGACCACATTCTGGACCATAAAACACATCTTAACAAATTTAAACAAGTGGAAGTCATGCAATGTCTGTTCTCAGACAACAAAGGAATTACACTAGAAATGAATAACGGAACGATACTGGGAAACCTCAAATACCATATATTCTCAAACCTAATATATACCCTTTCAACAGTTTCACAGGACTACAAAATCAGTTGCAGATCGAATCACATAGGGATTGGATTAGATTTGAGGTTGAGAGCTAGGTGAAGAGCTCTCAATCTCAAAACCAATCCACACACAATTCCAATCCACACCTGTTCTCTAAAATAACAACAACAATCAAAATTGTTGGAAGGGTGCAGATTGTTGTTGTTGTTGTTGTTGTTGGGTGCCATTGAGTCCAGTCCGACTCATAGCGACCTTCAGAGGGTTTTCAATGGCTGACTGTTTCGGGATTGCCTTGGGAGTGGGTTGCCACATCCTTCTCCCATTTTGTGGTGCTGGGAATTGAACTCGGGACCTCAGAGACTGCAGAGCAGCGCTCTACCGACTGAGCTAAATCCCAGCCCCCGGGTGCAGATTAGGTTCAAGAATATGCAGTAATTGGATGTTAAGCAATGCACTTCTAAATAACACTTGGATCAATGAAATCTTGAGAAAACATTTCAGATATTTTGAACTGAATGAAAATGACAAAGCCATCAAAATTTGTGAGATGCAGCAAAAGCAGTACTTAGAAATTTATAGCATTTAATCTGTATGTTAGAGCATAAGAAAGATCTAAAATAAGTATTCTAAGATTGCAAGCATCTAAGAGACTAGAAAAAAGAGCCAGTTAAATCCAAGACGAAGAGAAGAAAAAGGAAAATATGAATAAAATAGAATAAATCGATGACATTGAAAATAGGAAATCAATAGTGAAAGCAACTAAATCAAAAGTTGTTTCTTTGAGAAGTGCAATGTAATTAATAAATCTCTTGTTGGATAATTAAGAAAAAAGAAAGGATGCAAATTATTAATATTTTAAGTGGAAGAAGGAGATATCCTTAGATCGTACAGACATTAGAAGGAGAATCAAGGTATACTCTGAACAGCTCTATGCCCACAAATGTGGTAAGATATGTAAAATGCAACAGTTCCCTGAAGGACACACTCTTCCAAAATTCACGGGAGAAATAGACAATCTGAATGGGGCTATCTCCATTAAAGTAGTTGAATCAATAACTGATAACTTTCCAAAACACAAAGCACGCAGATGGAGGTCACTGGTGAACTCTGTCAATTCAAGTTGAGGGCTACAAGATTTCACTAAACTTTATTGATCTTATATCAATAAACCCTCTCACTCAAGACAGAAAACCCAGATGCCAACAAGCTGACATGACTGATCATTTCTTTTCTCCCACCATACATGGACAGCAGTTTTAAAACAGCAGCAAGCTTACCACAAACAATATGCTTCCTGAAACCTGTTTAAAATATTTTGTTCATGTCTTTTGCCCTTAGAGTTTACTGCATAAAAGTCAATTTACTGTGTTGTAAAGTTCTTTGTTTTGTTTTACAAATGGTGCTTCAAGAAAGCCCCCTGCACATGTGCCTTTTAGAATTTTTGCAAGAATTTTAGATTTTATTTAGTTCTTATAATGAACAGATTTCCAACTTCTTCAGATGATTTTTCTGCCTCATTGATATATTAACTGAATTTTTTCCTTAGCTTGAATACTATGATGAATTATATAAATGATTTTTCCAATTGAGTATCACCCTTTCTTTTCTAGACTCTCTCTCTCTCTTTGGTATAATAGTTTTTTGGTTTTTTTTAAGTGCTATTACATTCTGTTTGCTTTTATTTAGGGTTTTTCCACCCACATTCATTAGTGAGATTGGTCTGTGGTTTTCTATTTTGGTTCAACTTGGGGCAGATTTTGAGACAGAGGTTGTATTTATGTTCTAGTTTTAGATGCCATCTATCAACTGATCCCTCACAAATGTTTACCTCCAGCCCAGACCTCTGCCCTCCACTCCAGACCTATCCATCCAGCTGTCTCTTTAACATCCTGCTCCCACATGGGTGACAAGCACTTTCAACCCAGCATGTCCAAGGCAGAGCTCCTGACCTTGCCCCACACCTGCTCCTGTACTCTGAGTGGCCCCACCATGTGGGTCCTTCATTTTGCTTGTCAGGACAGACAGTCTGCAGTTTTCCCGAGTCCTCCTCCCACCCGTGCCAGATCCTCCGGAGCTCTACAGTTCCACTACCAGTTCCACTACACCTAGATGCAGAAAGTGACTCCCCCACACCCCTGGCGCTGCTGAATCCCACGGACAGGCCACCATCTCCTCCCCCTCGGATGACCATACTCGCCTCCTTGGTTTTTTCTCTGTGTCTGCCCAGACAATTCTCACCATGGATGCAGGCTGATCCTTTATAAACCAAGTTGCATGATGTCTCTTCGGAATTTCAGCCCTTGCGTGCTTTCCGCACTGACACATTTGCTCTCTACACTGGCCTTTGATCTCTGTAGGATCTGAGCCCTGTTGCTTGCCCCCACTCCCCCCCACCCAAAACCTCTCCCTCAGCTTCTATCCACTGCCAGCTCCAGGTGCACTGGCCATTGTGATCTTGGTCAAGCATGACGACTCTTCTACCTGGGAGGCTCTTTCCTCTACTGTCTACACAACTCCCTTCTCATACCCTTAAGAAATTTGCTCAAATGTGACTTTCTCAGTGAGGTATCCAGCCTCTTTCCATGCTTTTTTAGTGTCCATAGCATTAAACGTGCTATGTAGATGACAGATTATACGTGCTGGTTTCTAGTCTGCCATGAAGGCAAGGGCATTCGATTTGCTTGTATTGCCCACTGCATCATTTCCCAGCACCCAGGAGAGTGCTGAACTCACAGTGACATTCAGTAAACATCTGTGGACTTTGCTTTCCAGCGACCAAAGCACCATGTTCACTGAAGCACTTACAGTTATTGCTGATGGAGGTTTGCTAATATTTTAAGATTTTTGCCTCTATGTGCATGAGTAAGCTTGGTTTGTAAAATCTCTCCCTAAGTACTTCTTGCTTGGCTTTCTTATCAAATGAATTTCAGAAGCATTTCCTCTTTATCTACTGTTCTTGAACATTTTGTATAAACCTGGAACTGAAAGTAACACTTGTCACCTTTAGGGGACCTGTTTTGTTCTTACTGGTTTTGCAGCACTGGGGGTTGAACCCAGGGCCTCGCACATGCTAGGCAAGTGTTCTATTACTGAGCTGCACCCCAGCCCCATTTTTATTTTTTTATCTTGAAACAGAGTGTCCATAAATTGCACAGGGATGCCTCTTGTCTCAAACTTGCGACCCTCCTGCCTCAGCTTCTTGAGTCGCTGGGATTACAGGCATGTTATGTTGGCCTTTTTGGTTTTGCTTTGTTTTGTTTCATTTTCTTGAGGCAGGGTCTCATAGCCCAGGCTAGCCTGGAACTTGTGATCTTGCTGCCTCCATCTCCCGAGTTCTGGGTTTATGCCACCACTCGAGGCTTGAGAATATTTTTTAAATGAACATATAATTAAAGCCTTTTTTTTTATGACTCCCCAAGTATATTTCTCTACAAGTTTGGTATGGGAGAAGGACATGGCAATCCACTCCAGAAGCAATCCCGAAACAATCAGCCATTGAAACCCCTGTGAGAGTAGCTATGAATTGGACGTGATTTGATGACACCTAACAATAACAACAAGTTTGGTAATCTCTCAAAATTAATGTTTGATATTTATTGACATATACATATGACTATTTAAATAAGAATCAATGAAAGTTAAGTAAAACTAACATGTCAGTTTGTGTCACACTAGCCCCATTTCAGTGCTCTGCAGCCCCTGAGGTTAGGAGCTGCCCCACTGGATGCCTCAGATGCAGCGTTTCCATGAGCTCAGGGTGCTCTGCTGGATGGCACTGGTTTCTAATATTCCCCCTGGGGGGTCTTCATAGCTGGCTTTTTCCCTCCATCATATCCTGGCAAATCAAACACATCTCCACCTGAGAGAGACTTTCCTGACCATGTGTTTGAAATGGCCCCCACAGTCACCCACAATGCCATCACTTCATTTCTTCATAGTCCCATCACCTCCTGAAAGGATCTTATCTCTCAGTCTGCCCATTATTGACATGAACAGTCCATAATATCAGCGGCCTTTCTGACTTTCTCACTACTAAACCCCTAAGTACAGAACTGCTCCTGGACAGAGTAGATACTCAAAAGGAGTATATTACATGAATGAAACAGATTGACTGAGGGAAATTCCATCAATGACAAGGTGGGAATTAAAGCCGAAAAAAAGAGAAGGAATAAAGCTGTATATAACGTGATGTTGTCCTTTCCATTGTTAATGTCTTTTTTGATTCTTAATGTTTTTCATTTATGCCTTCTCATTAGCTCTTTTTTTCTTATTAATTAGTCTTACCAGAGGTTCGCTTATGGTGTTTTTTTTTCAAAAACACAATTTGACTTTGTTGATATTCTCTGCTGTATGTTTACTTCCTCTATCACTTATATAGTCTGCAGCCATAGCACCCTGGCATCTGATCTCAGAAGCTAAGCAAGGTTGGCCTGGATAGTCCTTGGATAGGAGACCGCCTGGAAATATCAGATGCTGCAGGCTAGGGAGAAGGACTTGGAAATCTACTCCTGAAACAATCCACCATTGAAAACCCTATGAATAGCAGAGAAACACTGACCTAGTGCCAGGAATTGCACAGTGTTGGGGAGTGCTTCATCTGTTGTACATAGGGTTGCTAGGAGTAGGACCCGACTCAACGGCAGCTAACAACATCATTTATATTTGCATTTACTTTATTATTTTCTTTCTTCTGTCATCCTCAGGTTGATTCTATTGATCTTGTGCTAACTCTTTGTCTTCAACTTGTCTCAATAGTGTATAGTCTTTTTTAAAAATAAGAAATATTTAAGTATTCTTTGATGTAATACTTTTGCTGAATACTGTAAGTCTAGGTATATTTTCATGCTTACTAAATTCCTAAAATTTCCACATCTTTGATCTGTAAGGTAGTTAGAAGAGAGGAAGTTTTTTTCTTGGAAGGAAGCAAACAGAGTTTATTATTATTATAATTCCAAAATGTCTGAAGCTGCTTTTGCTCACAATGTACGCTTCGGAAGAATGCTTTTTTCATAATTGTTGGGTCGAATGTTCCCGTTGTCCACTAAACCTTCAGCCAGGAATGCATTGCGGCTGCTACTGCAGACTAGGGTGGTCCTGAGAAGAAAGGGGGTGAACAAGGAGGTTGCTTCTCCACTACCTTATGGTCTTCCTCGAGCGCCACCTACTGGCAGCATTTAACAGAGCTGCAGGTCTGAGAGCAAGGTGTTACCAGGGTCCCTGCCCCAGCACTGAAGAGTGCAGAAGAGAAAGGGGAGTATATAGAGATAATGTCTACACAGCAGCCATATAACCTTGAAGTGAAAATTGCGCACAAATAAAGTTATTTATATGCATCTGAGGTTCCACCATGTTGCTACAGATAGCATCAAACCATGGCTAATCTGTGGAGATGAGGCCAAATCTTTCATCTGGAAGGTTTAAGAGTGCTGAGGGAAATGGCAAGGCAGTTATAATTCAGTGACTCCTCTGAAAGGTTTTGTCTGTTCCTGTGTCTTGTTTTTGCAAGTATCTGTCAACCTGTACCCATTGGAAGTGTTTCACTGTCTGTAGGAAGTGATCCTTGTTCCAGGAACTGCACAGGGCTTCCAGAGGGTGGAAGATTCAGCGTTTACCCTGTGTTCTGCACCATCCTGTGTGCAAGCTGTTCCTTACCTCTCACTGGTGTCCCTGATTTCGGTTATTCACAGCTGATGAACGGCGCTGTCATCCCACGCGGTGAACTGCAGTTGGGGGAGCCAGGCATGAGAGGCACACAGCCACATGGAACCTGCCTTCAGGAACCTGTGCTCAGATGATCAGGCCAGACGTGTCCAATGGTGACTACAGCAATCCCTTCCACAGCTTTCCAAGCCACAGTCACAGCTCCATGCTGCACTAGCCCAAGATCTCCTGAGTTATACAGCTGTCCTCTTGCCTTGAGAGCCAGTCACCAACTCTAAATTATTTTCACTGGGGCAGCTTCAAACTCCAGTCATTTCAATCCCATCTACCCCTTGTTCTCTACTTCCAGCCTCCTTGCTGTTTGACAACCCTGCTCACATCATTTCCCTATTCCACACTTCTTCCCTTGGGAGTTTTCTACCTCTGCTTCGTGCCACCAGCACCCCCAAAGAAGAAGCGAATACTCATTGTTAGCTTAGATGTTTGGAAAACTTCTTTAGGAAATTAGTCTCATGGGACTCTTGCATTCAGAAAGGAGTTACCCCGATTACCTTATCCAATATGACTATCTGACTTCTAGAATGGCTAATAAATGAAAGAGTATGTTTCTTCAGTCTCTGAAAAAATGCATAGTCGTTATTACTCATAACCCATAAAATAAATACTTCTATATTTGAGAAAAGCTTCTTTGGAAATTGTATATCCTTTATAAAAACACTTCCATAATTCTCAGTGTCCTGTGAAAAATAAAATGCTAGGCTTCTTGTCCAAAAGTTATTAAGAATGCAGAAACAAAGAATTAAAATTCCTGAGTTTGGAGCCTAAGCACTGCACAGGTCATATGTCCACGAAGCCAGCCTTGAGCCTTCCATAATATGTTTTGATTTTATTCCCAAGAGGAAGCCAAGAAATAAGAGCTAAATGCAATGCTTAAACACATAAATGGTATTGCCTGAGGCATGAGCTAGTTCCAGTAGAGGCAGACCACCTTTCTGGTTAAAAGCACAGCCCAGGAATATGATCAGGTGCATAGAACCCTGATGCCACCACTTTCTGGAGGGTGTCTTAACTTCTTTGTGGCTCAAGGTGCTCATCTGTAAAGTTGGGATAGCAATAGTACCCACCTTGTGAGGTTCTCAGGGATTTAACAAATTAATACAGGTTAAATAGTCAGGAAAATGCTTAGCATACAGGATACTCCATAAAAATTACCTCTTTATTTGAAAATGCTTCTGATTCTAGTTTTTATTCTTAAAGTATTTATACATGTAGCTACATTTTATTACAAAGCATTTCAGTATGAATTAGAAAGAAAAACTGAGCAAATTACAGTGACACAAAATCCATTTAGTGTACTAAGATTGGTATGTAAATGAAAAGAACATAAACTTTAGTGTCATACCTAAATCAATTGATTTCATTGTTTATTCTCTCAAACAGTATTTACTCCTCCCTATTAATGTCCAAGCAATTGGAAAGTCATAGATGATGAGATCATACTTCCTACTCATATAAAAAGGAATAAGCCAGTATCATAGGAAAAATAAGCAAGTGCAGTTTGCCATGCTCAAAGGAAAAAAAATCTCAGTTTGTTCTTATGAGTGCTACAGTGGAGAAAATTTGAGAAATCTCTTTAGAGACAGTGATGCATCATCTCTAAAAAGATCGATAACTATTTCCCAGGCAGATTCATTTAGGGTAAAATTATATTCTTTTGCTCATGATGCTAATGAACAAGGTATGACCAGAATTCACAGGAAGTATAAGCAGTAGAGGTTTAAGGTATAGTGTGTTGTTGTTGTTGTCAGGTGCCATCAAGTCAAGTCTGACTCATAGTGACCCTATGCACAACAGAATGAAACACTTCCAGACATTGTGCCATGCCTGGCACTATTGTCAGTGCTTCTCCACTATTCATAGGATAGGGTGGGGGAGGGCAAAGAAGACACAAAGTTGTTAGCTAAGAGGCTGCCAACCTCAGAAATGAGTGTAATGAATCGGATTCTCATTCAACACACCATGTGTAGCCTGAGAGGTTTGAAGGGAGGGGAGCAATATAGAGTGGGCAGTAAGATATGGTGGACACCACTGAAGTGTCTGCTTAGAAGACAGTCCTCATCTCAACAGGGCCCTGGCATACCAGGACCTTGTGCATTGCAGGTCATCCCGCTCTGCTCTTGTACCCACCTGATCCAAGGGCAGATGTCTGGCCCAGACCAAACCAGGTGGAGAAGAACCACTCTTGTTTCATTGATGAGGTTTGGTTTTTGCACTGCAGGAGACACTTATTATGTCAGATTCTATTCCAAATGAATTAAAGTGGACATTTTAATCAATGCTACCTTAATATAGTAATTACATTTGGGAATCTATTTGTTGCTAAACTGAACATATTTCCTTTTTTGATCACAGCACTTAAACAGAAGTTTGGGCCTGGAATGATAATACCAGATTGCTGTTCCACATGTATTTTCATTGGAGACAGGTAAGTTTTTTCATCCTACATCAACTATTTAATTCTAAGTGTACATTGTGCATTCTGCCAAAAAAAACCTTAGTTTGTGGAAACAAAGAAAAAAGAAAAAAATACGTGGAAGAAATCCAATGTTCTTGCCAGTGATGGATGACTTCTACTGTGGATTTGTTCCCTGGCTCTCGGCTCTCTAAGAGCTCCCACCCTGGCTTTAGATCCCATCGATTCAGCTGTCAGTGGACAATTTGATAAAAGCCTGCATTTCAAATTCTGGAATGGTTTCCAGTCCACTTCATGGTGATATTTGTTGGTAGAATTTTATCAAATATTGCACTGGGAAACAGGCAACACACCAGGCAGCAAAACAGAGAGAAGTGTATGGAACACAGGTGATCCAGCATGTCCGGGCCTGGGAGCATATGGTAAGGGACATGTGGGGGAATTGTTGACGCTAAGTTCTTTTCAATATGATCACCAAAGCTTGCAGGTCCAAGCCCATGCTCACATTGGGTTTTGTACTCCTTGGAAGTCAATTTGTTGGCAGTTGCTGTTTCCTATCAGATCAGTTTGGACATTACTTGGGAAAAGTCCCTTTTAGGGTGGCTTCATACCAGCCATGCCAGATGCTTGTGGGATTAAATAGCTGCACAAATATCTGTCTACATAGGAAAGATAAGAACCCACTATGTACAAACACACATCTAGTCTTTAATTATCTTTGACAGATTTGTGGCATAGCTAATACAAGTTGTTTGTGTTTGCTTTTAGATTGTATCAGATAAATTTCTGCATTTATGGAGAGGTGAAAGCCTCCACTTGGGAGCCAATACCTGGATCTGATCTCCCGCCTACCATTTCCTGGTTTTGTGATATCTAAACTTATTTGTGCTGTGACTTTTTCATGTGTAAAATAGAAATGACAGTATTCAACTCACATAGTGCTTTGAAGGCAGAAAGTCATTAAGAGGATAATTTTAGATTTTAATGAAGCCTCCTCTATCATAGCTTTCTTGTAGTTTGTGCTTTTGTATTCTAAGAACTTTTGCCTAACACAAGATTGAAAAGATTTTTCTAAGATTTTTTTCTAGAATTTTGCAGTCTTAAATTTTATCTATGGTTCATTTTCAATTGATTTCTGCATATGGTGCAAGGTAAGAATTAAGGGTTTTGTTTCGTTACATGAGGTTCATATTCTAGCATCACTTGTGGAAAAACCTATCATTTCTCACTTAATTACCTTAAAAGTTTTGTTCAAAATCAGTCGACTCGATATTTGGACCCATTGATCTATTTGTTGGTCTAATTCCACATTGCCTAGATCATGGCAGCTTTACAGTAAGTCTTGAAATTGCTTAATGTGAGTCACCCAACTTGGCTCTTCCAAAGATATTGCTAAGAAAATGAAAAGACAAGCCACAGACTAGGAGATAATATTTTCAAGGCATACATATGTCATTGTTTATGCCTATACTTGTCTTTTTGTTGTTATTGTTACCCTCGGCATTTTAGACTTAATATTTGGCACAGTGCTTGAAGACCCCAGAGATGATTTCAGGCTTGACATATCATTATTGCCTGTTAGAAGGGATTACTTTGGCTTCTCCAGACAAATACGTTGAAAATTTGATCATCTTAAAGATGATTGCAAGTATATGTTTTATATGTGTTCATCTTTATAAGTTAATCTCAATGTAGTTTATCCACCAGCTAGCCAGTTCTTCCTAAAAAGTGTTATCTCCTCCCTGCATGTGCATGTGTCTGTCCAATTATTAGTTCACTTACTTTTAAGGCTTTTCCCTAATATTTAGTTTATAAATTTCCTCTGTATTATTCTTTTGGTGCACTAATATCTTCTAAACATTTTCTGACATCCAACATCATTTCTTCTTTCACTCCTATTCTTCAGCTTACTTTTTGCAAATATGTGGAATTGAGAGAGAATCTTTTTGTCATTGACATGTAAAATAATTTCATTGCAGTTAGAACATATAATAAGGAACAACAAGACTTTAAAACTTATTTTGAGAATTTCTTCAATAGCCTGGCCCATAGTCAATTTTAAAAATCACCTTGTATTCTTGCAAACTGTACCAGTTCTCAAATTTTTGGATGTGATATCCTTTAGATCAACAAGTTATCTATGGTATTCAAATCTTCTACATATCCTATGTATTTCAATATATAGATAGATGCTTGATGTTATTACTAATCAGAAAAAAAATGACCATATGTCCAATGAAGTATTCTTTTAGTCTCATTCCATCAGAAATTATTTAAAAAGACTGAATAGAGTATAGTTGCACAGAATCTTTTCCTTCTTGATGGCTGTAAATTGGTGAAACCACTCTGGAAAATAGTTTTTCATTGTATTAGTCAACTGTCCATTGCCATAACAAAATACCTGAGAGACTTTGCTTCGAAAGAACAAAGGTTTATTTTGGCTCACCGTTTCAGAGATTTCAGTTACAGTCAGTTGGCCTCATTGCTTGTGGGCCTGTGGAGAAGCAAAGCATCTTGTGGGGAGCATGTGGTGGAGGAGGGCTGCTCATCTCATGGCCATTGGGAACCAAAGAAAAAGAGCAGAAGATGGACTTCTCATGGTCCTCTCTGAGCATATATCCCCACTGGGCGCCACTGCCTAAAGGCTAAAGGCTCTACTGCCTCCCAACAGTGCCACAGGTAAGGACCAAGTCTTTGTCACATGGGCCCGTGGGGCTTTTAAGATCAAACTATAACAGTTATTAATGACAAGGTTGAGAATTCATATATCTTATCCACAGGTTCACTTTTTGTATATCTCTCAGCAAAATTTTTATACAAGGAAGTTTATGGCAGTATTATTTACAGAAATTCTTTAAAAATCCACAAGCTTACCAACAGGAGAGTACATGAGTAAACACTAGTGTGTTTACACAGTGAAAGTAAACAAGCTGGGAAGATATGCTACCATGAGCCAAAATAATACTTAACTATCATAATTCAATGTAAAAATAAGCCTAGGAGATTATATACCAAATCATACCATTTTTATAAAGTTAAAAAATGTAAATAGAAAATAGACCTTTAAGAGACACATAGGAATGCTGTAATTGGTACTATTTTTTCCATGAGTCCCTCATCCAAGGCTCAACCAACCAAGAATCAAAAATATTTTGGAAAAACATGTTTGTACTGAACATGTTCATATTTTTTCCTTGTCATTATTCCCTAATATTACCACATAACAACTATTTACACAACGTGTACACTGTGTTAGGTATTATAAGGCATCTAGAGATGATTTTAAGTACACCGGAGGAGGTGCGTAAGTTTTACGCAAATACTACATCATCTTATAAAAGGTGCCTGAGCATCTGAGGGTGTTGGTATTCTAGAAACCAGTGGGATGCTTATATCAAATGCTTGCTTATGTAAAATGGCACAGTGTGAGTCGCGGAACTGATCCCCCGAAGGATACCCAAGGAAGGATGATGGTACATAAAAGGAAAATCACACAATGTCCCAGCAGTGGGGGCAGCACAGGCAGCCAGGGAGTGTAGTCCCATGCTTCCTGCGGACAAAGATTCCTAGGGAGAGGGGCCCATAGCACAGCCATCTTGGCCTCTGGGAAACATCATTTTGCATTTGCTTTCCCAGCTTCATGATTAGAATCATGGAGGCCCTAATATCTGGGTTAAGTCATTGTTCTTTTGCTACTTGTATTCTCCACCCTATTTGTAGCCAATTCTCTGTATTAAAATTCCATCCTCACAAGTGTCTAGCAACGTATTTACTTTCTGGATTAGGCATTTTCCATACAATGGACATAAAAAGACATGTCAAGACAATTCTAATCAAAAGAAAGCTTGTGTGGAAAAATGGGCTTTAAGGAACAAGTAATTATGAGACATCAAGAGAGTCACTATATAAGCCAGGCATCTTGGCACACACTAGTAATCCCAGTGACTTGAAGACTGAAGCAGGAGGATCACAAGTTCACTAGGCTAGGGGCAACCTGCACTATTTAGTAAAACCCTGTCTCCAAAGAAAAAAGTAACAAAGGGTCTGGGGAGGTGACCCAATGGTAAAGGACTTGTCTAGCATGTGCAAGGCCGGGGTTCAACACCCCAATGAGAAAGAAAAGAAGGAAAGATAAAGAAAGAAAGAAAGAGAGAGAGAGAGAGAGAGAAAGAGAGGGAGAGAGAGAGGAAAGGAGGGAAAGAGGGTGGAAAGAAGGAGGGAAGGAAGGAAGGAATAAAGAAAGAGGAGAGTCACTATACAGTGTTAAAATATTCAAGTATCGAGATGATGTAAGGATTTTAAACATACCTACACCTAGAGAAATACTTTCAAAAAGTGCAAGTCAAATATTGATAGATCTAGGGAGATTTGAAAAGTCACCATTATATTATTAACTTCAAAATATTTATCTTGATTTTAATTATGTCAAGCAGACAAAAAATAATCCCATGAATATTGAAGATAAAACAACTTAATTGAATTTATATATAATATTCAGAGCATATGTATGATTCTCAAGCATTTGAGGAGGACTACAAAACTGATCAGGTACTGTCTCATGAAGTAAGCCTTAATAAAATCCACAGCACATGAATTACAGAATTCATGTTTATTAATAATCATAATTAATTTGAAGCTAAAATCAAGAATCTAAACTTAGAGACTTTGCATATTTTGACATTAAACAAAACTAATAACTTAAGATTTAGATAATGAATGAAACATTTAAACTCTAGAATTACACGATAACAGATATGCTATATATCAGCATTTAGAGATATAATAAGAGTAGTGTTATGAGGAAAGTTTATATCCTCGAATACTTATAAAATTGAAAAGGGTTGAAAATTGACTTTGAGTTTGGAGAAAGCACAACAGATGATCCCAAAGAAAAGTACAATAGAGACAAGAAATATGGGCAAGACTTATTTGACTGATAAATCAAAAAAATGAGAAAATAGTTTTTACTTTTTAGTAGACAGCAAGATTGATGAAGGGAAAAAAGAAAGCTAAAACAGACAATATGTCCAATGTAAACAGGACATAAATAACCTTAAATAAGGATTGATTTAAAAGTTAATTTGACAGTGCTATCAACAAGATGTCAACAAGTTTAAAATCAGAGAAATGTGGAAACAAGTTATAAAAAATATAACTTACAGACATATAGACTTAAATCGTTTTACTGGTATGTTCTATCAAGCTTTTCAGGTGTTAACATCTTGATTTTTTATTAATATTCCAATGTCTGTCAGCTTGTTGTGCTGTGGGGACTTTCGTGTTGCTATGATGCTGAAAGCTATGCCACCAGTATTTCAGATACCAGTAGGGCCACCTCTGGTGGACAGGTTTCAGCTGAGCTTCCAGATTAAGACAGACTAGGGAGAAGGCCCCAGCAGCCCACTCCTGAAACAATTAGCCATTGAAAATGCTATGAATAGCAGAGAAGCACTGTCAAAATCTGTGCTGGAAAATAAGTCCCACAGGCTGGCAGGTATTCAAGAAATGACTAGGGAGAGTTTCCTCCTCAAAATAGTGTCTACCTTAATGATGGTAATGGAATAAAGCCCCTGGAACCTTCTTTTGCTGATGTGGTATGACTCAAAACGAGAAGAAACAGTGGCTGCAACAACATGTTCAAACATAAAAAGATCGTATGCATAGCACAGTGTTGGGGAGTGTTTTCTTCTGTTGTACATAAGGTTGCTATGAGTCAGATTTGATTCCACACACCTAACAACAAACAACATTCCAGTGGATGGGAGGGGAGACCTTTCTCAGCTCATTTTATAAAACTAGTGTAACCTTGATACCAAAAGCAAAAACTAACATTTTGTAAGAGAAAAGTTATAATACTGCTTTGCTCATTATAGATTTTTGACAATTAAATAACACATTAGCATGTCAAATAAAATCCCATAAAAAGACAACCAATTAGGCTAAACCTGACTTCATACCATTGTATAGAAAGCACATATTTTGGATTTTAAAAATCCATATTAATGGATTTAAAATCATATAAACCTTTCAATAGATTGTGAAAAAATTCAAAAGTAAGATTCATGTATTTTATTTTGTTCTATTTTGAGACAGAGTCTCACCTTATATCCCAGGCTGGCCTGAAACTAAGGGTGCTTTTGCTTCAGCCTCCCAAGTTGGGGGGTTGCAGGTGTTCCCTGCCATGCCCGGCTCAACATTGTGTGTGTGTGTGTGTGTGTGTGTGTGTGTTGCCTGGGATTGAACCTATCAATATACTTCTTGATTACAAAGTTAACCCAAGAGAATAAAGGTGATTTGTAATCTGATAGAAGCTATCTATTAAGTACTATAGTAAATGTCAGGCCAAATAAGAAAGCATTGGAAATCTTCCCAATGTTCTGGCTGGACATTGTATTGTATTCCCTCAATAATATGATAATCAACTAAGAGCAAAAAGATTAAGAAGGATGAAACAGACTTAGTCATGATTCTCAAATGATGTGATCCTTTACTGACAAATCAAAGGAGCATATGAATAAATTAGAAATGGTACACACAATTTTTATTATATAATATATGGTATGATACATTTAATATCTTATTATATTAAATTTAAAATATCTGCTTACCACCAACAAAATATAGAAAAAGTAAAAAAGTGCTCCCATGCCCTTTTCCACCCTCTGCCCACACCCATGCTCAGGTTGTCAACCTCCTGCCCACACCATCACCAGAACCCTCTCCTATTCCTCAGGCTTTCATGTCCCTCTCCTGCCCCTGTCCACTTTTAGACTGTTGTTCTTGCTTCACTTTCCACAAAGATAATTCTTCTGGGACCCAGGCAAATAATGTGGACCCTCCAGGAGGGAGCAAGGGAAGGCTGTACCTAGACCTCCTCTGCCCCTCCTGGGCACTCCCAGACCAGGCAGAACCCTCTTCAACTTTCAATTGTTGGTACAATTTTAACAGTTATTTCCTGGGTCCAACATGGTAGATTTAAATTTTGTCAAAAGATTTTATGCTTTTATTCAGTTTTAATCAGTAACAAATTGTGCCAGGGGCAATTTTAGTGATTGTCACCTGGGGCTTTATTTTAGTGGGGGTATTTTTTTCTAAATGTTGTTGGTGATGCCATCAAGTAGATGTCCGATTCATAGTGAACTTACCTACAACAGACGAAACTATTGTCAGTGCTTCTCTGCTATTCATGGGGTTTTCAATGGCAGATTGATTTTTGGGAGTGGGTTGCTGGGTCCTTTTCCCTAGCCTACAGCACCTGGTGTTCCCAGGTGGTCTCCCATCCAAGTACTTACCAGGCCTGATCCTGCTTAGCTTCTGAGATCTGATAGGATCGAGCACCACAGGGCTAGGGCTGCAAGCTTCTAAAATAATATTCATTATTAATTGTTTAAAGGGCATATAACTTATGTTACTTCTGAACAAATCCAAGTGTCAGATTTCAGTGCTCTGCTAGAGACCTAAGAACTCAGCAAGAGATGACAGAGGTCAGAAGTTGCAGCTGTTTCGTGGTCTCTTTCGCAAATCTTTGAATGCATGGCAGGGTCCACCATTACTTTGCAGGAAAAAGTGGTCCTCCCTATAGCCCTGCTCCCCAACCTGCTGATGTGGGAAGAAGAGCACCAGCTTCCCCAGGTGGGGCCTCTCCTCATCTGACAGTTCCCCGGCTCAGGAGGAGGCTCCTCCCACTCTGAGGCAAGGGCCACAGTGCCCAGCAAAGTCTGACAGGATCACACTCCTTGCTCAGGGGAGGGACTGGAACTTCAAAGCCTGGGACCACAATGATGTCATGGTGTAGAAACCAGGGTGGAACCCAGGTCCGCTTACATTAGTCCAATCGTTCATCCTCTTTCAGGATTCCCTCTGTCAATCATACAATATGCATTTGCGGAGCTTTAATATAAACCGTGTCCAAATCTGGCAAATGGAAGGGTTATACCATAATACAAAACCTCACTACCCCAGTTCATCAAACCAAGAAGGGGCCAGCCCATAATTCCCATGGAAACCTTTGACAGCATAGTAGCCTCGGGATTTTCCAAGTGTGAAAATCCCCAAGAGTATGCATTCCCAGTGCCTGGGGATAGAGCTCTCTCTGGTCAGCACAGCAGAGCCATGGCACTGGGGAATTCTCCCCCTCCCACCACCAACTAGGATACTGAGGGGAGGGAGGGGCTGGGCCCTCCTGGTGTTTAGGTTATCTTTTCATGTTTAGAAAAATTCTTCTCGCTGATATTTGTGTGCTTCTGGGTTTAATAAAAGCTTGTACAACAGCCAAACTATCAAAATGTTAAGAACTCACAAATGTGGCATGGCTCCGAGAGTTTTTCTTCTGTTTCTCATGTCATAAGTGATTGAGATGTCAGAATGGCCAGGCTCAATGTGAGAGGTGGCCATAGCACAGCCAGGTGAGCCCTTGACTTGGCCTCAGAGCATTGAGTGTTACTGAGCTTCCCAACTGCCACGATCCCCGTGAGAACTCCGTGCTCCCAAGGTCCCTCCACACTGCCCAAAGAGAAGGGCCATTCCAGGGGGTGAACAGATGCACATACCAGCATCCCGTTCTTCCAAAATTCAAATGTGTTTGTTAAATACGGTCCACCTCCATTCACGGATTAAATATAAGACCTAAACACAGGTGCTGGGGGTGCTGTCCTCTCTCGCCTCCTCCCTGCACATCCCCAGATGTGTGACAATTGCACCTTCTGGGTGTGGCCATGGTCAGCCCTTCTGTGCCCCCTGCCTTCCCACCTCTCAGCTTGCTGATCTCCCCTAGGGATGTAAGGTCCTCCCAGAAGGCCCAAATCAGTTTCATTTCGCAGGACCAACTGTATTTCATCTTTCAGGAATCTCCTCTCTTGTCTCCCTCCCCCTACCTTTCAAGGGATCCCTGGGAGTGGTCACCCTCCCAAGTTAGATGCTGGAACATTTTCCTCCAACTCCAAAGTTGGGGGCAGAGCCAGCGATGGCTGGGCCAGCCAGAGGATCACAGATGGGGAGCCCAACAAGAGTCCGCTAGAGGAGGGGTTGGTGACAGTAACAGGATTGCATGCAAAGACATGGTCAGGTGTTAATAAAACTGTGGGGAAAAAAAACAGGGAGAAAAAATATCTAAGGAAGACTTTGGTGAAGACTTTGTGTGTGTGGTATGATGACAAACTCTTGTGCTCTCTTCCAGATGGTTTATGATAAACAGCAGGAAGTCTTCTCCTGGCTTGGGGAAATAGCAGACACCTCTTTGGGGGCCACACCATATGCCATGGTGCTACTTATTTTTTTTTTCCTCTTTGTTCCCTCTCTCCCCTCCTCTCTTCCTTCCTTTCTTCTCTCTCCTTTCTTTCTGTCTTCCTGCAATCTTAAGCAGCAGCAGTGGGGAGTCTGACTGGGGTCATGTAGCTGAGATGTCTTCTCACATAGGCCCTGAACTCTTGGAAGATCAGAGAAGGTGAAATAACTGTTCTACCTCTATACATTGCTTGCTCTGTATTTTGGGGAAAATCTGTCAACCTCTAAGCCTAGTTTCTCCATGCATTAAGCAAGGATAATAAATGGCTCCTTGTCCCCGAGAACTGGATGATACAACAGATATGTAAGTATTTTCTAAACCACAAAGTAATTGCATTTTAATTGACTCTTATAATTCAATAGACTGCCTTTCCTGAAATGTGCTGAATTAAAGTAATGTGTGGAACACATTTTCGAAAACAGTCACTGTGACTGTGACATTTTATTCCAGCTCCATGAATCCATGTGTGCATAAGGCCCTGCTTCCCCTTCTTCCTGGCCCCTGGCACTGCCTGCATGTCCCTGGCATGTCACTGTGATCAAGGGAAGGAGCAGGCCACGCTGAGCCTGGTGTGGAGGCGCGGAGCACTGCCAAAGCCATCTGTTCCAAGAAGTCAGAGGCCACAGACAGAGAAATCTGGCTTTAATTTTTGGAACTAAGAAGTTTTAGAAAATAATTTTCCCCATTTTTTGATGTGATGCCTGAAGGAAAAATAATAATAAACCCAAAACTAGAGGAGGGAAGGTTATCTGCCAAATGACAATTTTCCCTAGCCTTTCTACTTCTATTCCTAGGAAAGAGAAATTGAAGACAGCAGGGGAAGTGGTGGTGGTGTGCCAGACTTTCTTGTTTGGTTGCTATTTACTGTGACAGCAAATTTCTTTTCTGGAGGAGTTGATGCCAATGCCCCACCTTTAGACGATAAGGAAAGATAATGATAGTGACATTTATTAGGTGCTTACTGCATGCAGGCACCGTACAAAACACCTGGCCAGAGTGATCATGGTTGGTCTTTTCAACAGTACTGTGGAGTTGATATAAAGTAGGGACACTGAGCTCTGTCTGTGTGGGTGTGGGAGAGGCAGAATACGGACACATGCCTCTCATTCCTGCAAACACATTTATAAGGGAGTTACTGCCTTTCTGATCTGGAGATAACAAAACAAGCTTAAATCCTCAGATTCAAAGTTTACAAACTCTCATCCCAGAAGCACAGGTGCACATACCTGGTTGTTGCTGTTGGTAGGAGTCCTCCAGTCTCATCCAACTCATAGTGACCCCATGTACAACAGAACAAAACACTCCCTGACACTTTGTCATACACACAATCTTTTTATGTTTAAGCCCATTGCTGCAGCCACTGCGTCAGCCCAGCTAGTTGAGGGCCTTCCTTTTTCTCATTGACCCACTCCTCTCCCAAACCTGATGTCCTTCCCCAGGGATTAGTCCCTCCTGAATGCATGCCCAAAATTCATGAGACACAGTCTAACCAGCCTTGCTTCTGAGGAGCACTCTGGTTGCACTTCCTCTAGGACAGATCTGTTGGTTCTTTTGGCAATCCATGGTATATTCAATATTCATCTCCAGTACATACCTGGAAGTCACAGGAAAGCCCTGCGGTTTACTTGCTCACTTGCTCCCCTACCTCCAGCATTTTGAAGCCAGTAATGTTTAAGAATAGGAAGCTAATTATGCTAGTTAGCTTTCAGATACTGTGATACCTAGGACGATCAACCAATAAAGAGGAAAAGTTGACTGGGGCTCACAGTTTGGGAGCTCTCAGCCCCTGATTGGATGGCCCCTTTGGGACTGTGGTTGCACAGGTGGGAGCCTGTGCTGGAGCAAAGCTGTTCACATGATGGAGAAGGGAAAGAGAGGAAGATGAAGGGTCTGAGTTCCCGGTCACCTTCAGGGCATGCCCTAAAGACTAGGAAACCTCCTATGAGGCCCCTCCCCTTAAAGACTCCATCACTTCTCAGCAGCACCAAGCCAGGGACCAAGCCTTCACCCCCAGGGCCTCTTGGAAACATTCCAGATCCAGAGCACAAATGCCCTCCTAGAAACCATCCAGAGACCATGTTTTGAAAGAAGAAAAATAAGATCATGCTGAAGATTCTGTAGTAGTCCTTCCCTTGAATATCACTTGAATAATGCTTAGTGCCTTCCTACTCTCCCTGGTTTTTGAAGGAATGGAACAAGAAGTGATTCAGGATCAGATGTGTTAATGGACCAAACTCCCTGAAATAGGCCAAGGAGGCTCAGCAGTCTCCAAAGAGAGCTGCCTCGTGCTGAACCACCTCCACCTCCAGCCTGGGGACTTCTCAGCTGACTGGTGAGAAGAGATGGTCCCACAACTTTACCTAAGGAAAGAGGCGGGGGAGCCAGAACAAATATGTGCACAGTACTTCACAGGTGACAGTGATGTTGGATATGCAAAGCTCCCCCAGTCTCCACTCAGGCACCTTGCAGAGGGGCCTCTGTCCTTCTCCCCATCCTGATGTCACACCAGGATGCTGGTGGCCAGGCTCTTACTGGATTTCCAGGGGCCAGTTGTCTTTCCCCACACTTGATTATTCCAGTTGTGCTCATTATTTTAATTACAGAATTTAATACTTTAGAAACTGATGAAGTGTGAGGGTGGATAAAGTATGAGTGAAGGGTTGTTTTTGTAAAATTGATATTTGTTAAATCTTGTTGTTGTTGTTGTTAGGTGCTGTCGAGTCGGTATCCAACTCATAGTGACCCTCATAGGGTTTTCAATGGCTGACTGTTTCGGGATTGCCTTGGGAGTGGATTGCCAGGTCCTTCTCCCATTTTTGCGGTGCTGGGAATTGAACTCGGGACCTCAGAGACTGCAGCGCAGCGCTCTACCAACTGAGCTAAATCCCAGCTTTGTTAAATCTTAGAAACCGTTTATTTTAAGGCAGATCATTATGTTATATACCACTTAGGAAGGAAAAAGTACCAACAATTAAACCATGATAAATCACAGGTTCTAAGGATATTCCTATTTCAAAGAATTTAAAATGTGAAAGTACATGTTAGGAGTTTCTTAAAAGGTGCATGTTAGGAAAATATGATGAGCTGAATACTTAGGGAAATCTATGAAGAATACAATTACTGGATTCAAAACAAATATAGAATTGACTGTTCACATATATGGTAAGCCAACACTTAAAACTCAGTTCGTACATATTCGAGAAGAATTCTTATATATGCATTATAAGAGACACAAGCATGTTCTTAACAACATGTTACTAATACCAAAACTACGGAATCAATTCAAAGCCCATAAGCAGGAAAGAGGATGGGCAAAGCATGGCACATTCACAGAATAGAATATTGCACAGCAGTATTAATTAAGAAACAACAATGAGAACACAAGTTTAAGTGACTCTAAAGAACATAGCATTAGAGCCAGGCGCGGTAGCGCAGGCCTGTAACCCAGCAGCTCGGGAGGCAAGGGCAGGAGGATAGCAAGTTTGAGACTAGAGGCAGTCTGAGTAATTTAGCAAGATCCTCTCAAAAAGTAAAAAAATGGGCTGGCGGGGGGGCAGCTCAGTGGTCCATCACTTGCAAAGCATGCAAGTATAAGGCCATGGGTTCAACCCCCAGTATTACAAAAAAAAAAAGAAAGAAAGAAAGAAAAAGAAAGAAAAAAGAACATAACATTAAATGATAAAAGTAACCCTAAAATTATTTAAAGAATGATACCCTTCATCACATGTTAAAAGTAATCAAAACAAAATTATTTATGTATTTTTGGAATATCTGTTGATGCAATAAACCCAAATAAAAATGAAGGTAGGAAAATGCGCTATGAGATGCAGGATAATGGTTAACTTGGGTTGTAGGAAGCAGGGAGACAGGAAGTGGGAAGAAAATAAGATTATATAGACATTAAATCCAAAGTGATTAAAGTGTGGTAGTATGAATGTATTACACCAGATGGTGTAATGAGTGTATGACAACAAAATAAACAAATATCATTTTATTATTATAAGCTGTATACATTAAAAATAAGTCATTAAAAATTAACCAAGTTGAGGGAAGTCACGCATCCATCAATGAGGACGATGTGATTTGGACCAGGGACTATGAGTGGTGCCGTTCTACACAGCTGAGGTCTAACTGAAGGAAGACATATACTGGCCAAGTGGATCTCTAAGTGCCAGTGTCTGATGACTATATTTAAAATGTCTGTCTTTTGTTATTAATTTATAGAGTGCTAAAAAATATTTTGATCCATGTGTATAATCCCAGCACTAGGAAGGCTGAAGCACAAGATTGCAAGTTGAAGGTGAGCCTGCACTCCATAATGAAACCTTATCTGAAGAAAAAATTTGGGGGTGGATGCAAGACCTGGGTTGGCTCTACATGCTGTGAATACCTGTTCCTCCTCTTGAGAGTGCCTTTGATGAACAAACATTCTTAAACTTTAAAATACATTGATTCATTACGCTTTTATCATGTATGCTTGTGCAATGATGTTTGTGCCTTGCTTTGGAGGGGAAGACTTTCCTTACCCACTGATCTCATTATGTTCCCTGCAAACAGCACTTTTTTTTATTTGTCTCTACACTTCCCATTTAGACCTAAAACCTGCCTAGAATCCGTGTCTGTGTTTGGTGAAAGGACAGGGTGCAGATTCCCCACTTTTGCTGGCAGACCTCTGGCTGGTGGAGCACATCTGGCTGAAAGGACCTGGGCTTCCTACAGCCAACTGCCTGCTGCTGTAGTGATCCACACATAAGAGCTAGAACCTGGACCCTCTGTTCCTGTCTACTGCTCAGTTTGTGTTATTATAAGTCAACAATAAGTAATAATAGCTCATGACATCTGCTAGGATATACTTCCTAATTTTATTTTTGTTTCTCCAAGATTGTTGTGATTATTCTAGATTCTTTGCATTTCTGGATGAAGTTTAGAATCTGCCTAGCAATTTATTCCCCCTCAACCAACCATAGTAATAAAAATAACCTGATTTTCCACAATAAACATGATGTCTTTTTATTCATTTGTGTCTAATTTAACTTCCTTAGTAAAGATCTTAGTTTTAGTGCAGAAGTCTTATGCATTTTTAGATGTGTCCACATTTGATATTTTTGATGTTATTATAAATTATATTTTTAAATTTAATTTTGTACTTTTTGGCTGTTGATGTGTAAAAAGACGATTGATTTCTGTATATTAATCTTATCTCTAAAGACCTTACTAAATTCAAGTACTAATGCTGATACATTCTTTTTCTAAATTCTCTTAAATTTTCTAGATGATTAAGATCATATTGTCTGCAAATAATAACAATTTTATTCTTTTATTTTCAAGTTTTCAAAAAATATTTTTTATTCTTCAGTCCTTGAGGGTTGAGCCCAGGACCTTGTATATGTGAAACAAGTTTCCTACCACTGATTGGTACTCCTAATCCCTTTTCTGTCTTTTGAAACAGGGTCTCACTAAATTGCTCAGGCTGCTTCTGGCCTCAAACTCTCTATCCTCCTGCTAGAGATTCCCAGCTCACTGGGATTACAGACATGTGCCATGGTGCCCGGTTTAAAAAGTATTATTTTTTGTTTCATTGCATGGCCTCCAGTACAAGGTTGAATAAAAGTGGTGTCACAGGTACCTGCTTGTTATATGAGTATTTTGCAGTGGATTATACCTGCTGTAGATTTTGTAGATTTATCAAATTAAGCGAATTCCCATCTATCTCTAATTTGGTAGGCGTTTAAAAAAATCATTAATGAATGTTGGATTGGAAAAATATCTTTTTTGTAACTGGCAAAGGGTTCATGTAACTCTCTCTCTCTCTCTCTCTCTCTCTCTCTCTCGTTGTTGTTGAAGCTATGGTAGATTACACTGCTTGAATTTGTAACAGCAGCTTAAGCTTTTGTGTTACCACAGACCCGCTTGGCATATTGTATTACCCTTTCTTTATATTGTTGAGTTTAGTTTGTTAATGTTTGTTTAGGTAAGGATTTTTTTTGTCTCTGTTCATGAGAGTGACTGGCCTATAGTTTTCCTGCCTCATAATGTCTTTGCCAAGTTCCAGAATCAATATTATGCTGACTTCATAAAAAGAGGTGGGATGAGTTCCCATCTGATCCCCCCTTCCTCTGTTTTGTGGAAGAGTTTTGCTCAAAACTGTGATGTTTCTTCCTTCATTGCCTGGAAGAATTCATAGGGGATGCTATCTGTTGCCAGGGTTTTCTTTATGGAAAGATGGAGTCATCAGAATATGTGTGTATCTATGCATATCAGAATATTCATATATCAGAATATCTAGAGTTTTATGTATATTCAGAATATTCAGATCTCAAGATATGCAAGGATGTTCCTTTTGTATTCTGGACATAGTAATTTGCATCTGTCTTTTTAATTTTTATCAGTTTTGCAAAGTTTAATCAGTTTGTTAATCTTAAATAGCATTAGGTTTGTTGATTTTTTTACAGTGTGCTGTAATATTATTGATATATACTTTTATATTTATTATTAATCTCCTCTTCCTTTCCATGGGCTTGCCTTGATGTACTTTCTTGCTTACTGAAATAGAATCTTAAATAGTTGGTTGCAGCCCTTTCTTTTTCTAATATATGCATTTAATGCTATAAGATTCACTACAAGTCTTTTTTCACATAATCCTACAAAATTTATAAGCAGCCTTTACTATCATTTGTTTAAAAGTCTCTAATTTCCAATTTGAATTTTTTAATTGGATCCATAGGTCCATGTAGAAGTGTATTAACTTCTACAGCATTTGTGGTTTTTATAGTTATCTTTCCAATATTTGTAGCTTAATTCCACTGTGGATAAAATGTGCTGTGAATAATTTCAATTTTTTGCCAGAGTACGTAGCCATTACATAAAGTATTTTAACCCTTATAGCCTTCATTTAGTCTTAGTTCTGCCTCAAAGTTTTTATTTAATGCTCACTCTCTCTTCTCGTCAGTTTTTATCCAGGCATTTGTATGGTAGTATCTTATTGTTTTAATTTGCATGTCCTTAATGACAAACAATGTTAAACATCTTTTCATATGCTTATTTTCTATTTATGTATTTTCTTTGGTAGGATGTGTGCTTAGTTCTTTTGCCCATTTTTTATTTGGATTGTTTGCTTTCTTATTGTTGAATTTTAAAAATTCTTTCTATATTATCCATACCAGTTCTTTATGAGATGTGTATTTTACAAGCATTTTCTCCCAGTGTGTGGCTTGTCTTTTCACTTTATTGGCAGTATCTTCCACAGATCATAACTTTTTAATTTTAACAAACTCCAACTCAATTTTTTCTTTCATGGATCATGCTTTGGGTAATGTATCTAAAAATTCATCACCAAACTGAAGTCAACTAGATTTTCTCCTATGTTGCATTTGAAAATCTTTATCATTTTGCATTTTACACTTAGGTATGTGATCCATTTGAATTAATTTCAGTGAAAGATCTAAGGTTTATGACTAGGTTTCCTTTCTCATGTGGTTGTTCACATGTCCAATCCATGTACTAGGTTGTTGTTGTTAGGTGCCGTCAAGTCGGTATCCGACTCATAGTGACCCTCATTGGGTTTTCAATGGCAGATTATTTCAGGATTACCTTGGGAGTGGATTGCCAGGTCCTTCTCCCATTTTTGTGGAGCTGGGAATTGAACTCGGGACCTCAGAGACTGCAGCGCAGTGCTCTCCCAACTGAGCTAAATCCCAGCCCCATGTACTAGATAAGATATCCTTTTGCCTATGCTCTTTTATCAGAGGACACTTGGTTATATCTGTTTAGGTCTATTTCTGGGTTTTAATTCTGTTCCATTGGACTATATATCTCTTGTTCCACCAGTCTCATACCATCTTGATCACTACAGCTGTGTAGTAAATCTTGAAATTGAGTATTGTGGATCTCCCAACTTTGTTCTTCTTCTTCAGTATTGTGTTAGCTGTTGTTAGTATTTTCCCTTTCCATATTAGCTTTATATCATCTTGTCAATATTTACACTATAGTTTACTGAAATTTTCACTGGAGTTCTGTTTAATCTATAGATCAAGTTGGGAAGTATTGCTAAGTTAAGAATATTGAATTTTCCAATCCATGAACATGGACTATTTCTTTGTATATTTAGATATTCTTTTGTTTCTTTAATCAGAGGAAGATCATCAGCTCAACTCAGAAATTTCCTCTCATCTGAAATTTTGGCTCATACTATCTTTCTTGCCTACAGAATTCTGATCTGTTTTCAAATATCATTTGCAATAATTGATCTGGTTGATTTTCTAGTTGTTGAAGCTGGAGCATTGACCAACGCAGACACAGGCAAATGTTTTTATTCACTTTGGGGATTTATCTTTCCATTAAAAATATATGGAAGCACATTTATATATATATATACATATATATATATGTATGTATGTATGTGTATATATATATATATATATATATATATATATATATATGCTGTATTTTACATCTAAAATGTCCCCCAAAATCCATGTGTTTGTACATTTAGTACCTAGCTATGTTGGTATGTGAAGGTTATGGAATTCTGGGAGGCAGAATCCTAGATTTGTAGAAGTGGGTTCCTGGGGGCAAGACTTTGGAGATTTTGACCCAGACCTACAGTTCTGTCACTCTCTGCTTCTGGTCTGCCATGACATGAGGCTGTCTACCATAGGCCCTACTGCCTGCCACTGCGGTGCCTGCCCTCTCACCATTATGGACTGGTCCTTTAACTACAAACCCTCAATAAATCTCTCACCCCATACTATTGTTTTTGGCTGGTTTCTCTATCACAATGATGCACCAATTGACTAATAAAGAAAATTGGTACCAGAGAATAGGGTTGTCACTGTGCAGAAACCTGACAATGTGGTTCTTAGGCCACTGGAACTTGTTTAGAAGACTTTGAAGATGTGGGTTAGAGAAGCACTAGAATGCTATAAGCAAGTGTGTGTGTGTGGGGGGTGCAGTTCTGGTGAGCATTCAGAAGACCAGAATACTGCTTCTGATAGAAATGCAAATGGGGCTCCTAGGGTTTCAGAAGAAAGTGAGGACTCTGTTGGGCATTGGACTAGAGGTGATTTATGTTATATTCTATCAAAGAGCTTATCTGAAGATTGTCAGTGTCCTAAGGATTTAGGAAAGGGTTGATTTAAAAGTGATAAACTAATTAACTTTGTGGAGGAAATATCATGAGGACGGCAAGAAATAGGTGGTGTGACATGGTCGTCACTTGCTGCTTTTAGCCAGATTTATGAAGAAAAAATGGAGCAAAAGCATAGCAGAAAGATCAGAAAAATGTGTAGTTTAAATGGAGAAAAGGCTGTGCTATATCTAAGGTCTCTCCTGATAAAACTGGTTTGGGTAAAGAGAACGTAATTGTTAAAGAGATAAGCTACAGTTAAGGGAAGCCTTGACCTTTTTTGATTGGACAATAGAAACTCCCCAGGGAACAGGAGTTGGCCAGACATCTCCCATCTAAGACTCCAGGGTGTGAAACTAAAAACCCATTTGAAAGGGGAGTGTCTAAAAGTGAATGTTTCCAGGTTGCCCTGTTCCAAGGGGGCCT
This sequence comes from Pedetes capensis, assembly GCA_007922755.1. NCBI lineage: Eukaryota > Metazoa > Chordata > Mammalia > Rodentia > Pedetidae > Pedetes > Pedetes capensis. Next base: position 89,905 of record VMDO01004158.1, read on the forward strand.
TCTGGGGAAATGGTTTCTCAGCCTTGGCACTGGACATGCAGAGAGTGCTGCTGCAGCTCTGGTTTAAAAATGCAAAGTTACCTCTCAACCTGGCAGCAATCATCTAATACCTGAATTTTTTCTTAGCACTGAGTTATGCTATTGTTTTATGACATTTAGCAAATTTTCATCATTAAGTTACAACTTTTTACCTCTTTTATGGAGTTCTTAATTATCTGTAAAGAAAGTGTTACACACACCTAAATCCTAGCACAGGGTAGACTGAGACAAGAGGATCACAAGTTTGAGGCCAGCCTAGGCTATGTAGAGAGACCCTGTCTGGAAACAAAACAAAACAAAACAAAACTCTGAGGTTCAGCCAAGTGCCATAGTGCATGTCTCTAATCCCAGTAATTTGGGAAGGTGAGGGAGGAGGATCACAGGTTCAAGGCCATAGGTAGCCTCTGCAATTTAGCAAGACCTGTATTAAAATATAAAAAAGAAAAAGAAAAAAGAAACTATTCTGTTTCTCATTCTTTTTAAAATATCACTTTCTATGGGATTTGACAGTAGTTCTTTTTCTGTTGCTTGTATTTATACAAGATAAGGTTTACACTTACAAAGAAAGGTAGGCCAGGAAAATTTCCTTAAGTTCTTGATATAAGAGCTATCTCTTCTAAAGTTATTTCCAGAAGTTCAAAACATTGTTAAGATCTTATTTTATTCCTTTCTCCTCATCTATTTGAAACTTCTCTTCCCTCTTCCCTTACCCCATCCTTTTCAACTTGGAATATATTCCTAGCAGTTTCTCCATGGTTCAGGCTTCATCCTGGAAGTGGGTGTTTTTTATTAATTTCAGGAATCCACAGAGCCCACAGCCAGCATCAGCCATCTGGCATAGTCATGGCCATTTGACTCATCTGAGCCCACCAAGGACTCCTTCCAGGTTGGTTGGGTAGTTTCAGAAAGGCCCACCAACTCATTTAGCCAGTGCCTGGGTATGACATAGGGATTGCCTGGCTATGAAGGCTGTCAGAAGTGCCTTTGCCCTATCTCCATTATGTCCCACACAGTTTCAACACCAGAAGAATCTTGGAGCCTCAGCTCTGTTCCCCTCCAGGTATTTACACCCATGGTAAACCTAGCTAATGCCCAGGAATGCCCCAGGCTGAAGCCTTTACTTAGATTAGTCCATTAGCATCTTCCGCACTCTATAAACCCCACACTCCTGACCAGAGTTGTTGTTGGGACTCACAGGGACACCAGGCTATTGTTCTCTCTCTCCAAGTTCACTCAATTTTTCTTTTTCTCCCCTCTCTCTTTCCCTCTCTCCCAGTCCTCCTTCCTTCCCTCCTCTCTTGCTCTCACCATCTCCTTCAAACTGTTTAGTTTCTTCTTCTTCCAGCCTGAAACATTATGATTAATCATTGAACTTTAATAATTTAATTTTTAATTTTTAATGGACATATAAAAATACACATTGTGGGGCAAGGTGATGTTTCAATTCATGTATTTTTTGCATAATGCTCAAATCAGAGTAAGCACATTTAGCTCCCCAAACATTTATCATTTTTATTGAAAACATTCAAAATCCTTCTTATTAGCTTTTTAAAAATATATGGTACATTATTGTTATCTATAGCCACCGCACTGTGCAATAGGATTTTTTTATCATTAGCATTCCCAAAATTCCCATATATTGTCTTATTGATAGGATAGGAATTATATCACTTATGATATAATTCCTATCCTGGGCTAATTACCCCATTTGTTTTACACTGGGGCTATTGGTCATTGTTAGACAGGAAATTTCCTGAAACACAGCTCTCCAGTGTTAATAATAATTAGCATGAAGCAGGATACATTATGGATACTCAGCAAATACCTGTTAAGTGACTCAGATGGTTTCACGACTGTAGATAAAGGACATTGTAATGATTTGGACTCCATCCCAGCCAGCACCACACATCTATACAATAATTTTTCATTTCTGTCACTAGCTATTTAAAACACTTAGTTTTAAATGAAGTCTCTTACCAACCATTCATTCTTGAGCAATCTTATCTATTCATTCTTTAATTCACCAATGTAACATACAAGGTACCAGGAACTATGTTTGGCATTGGTTGTTATTTGGAGTCATTAGTCTATCTGCTATTGCTGTAACAGAATACATGAGGCTGGGTAACTTATAAAGTGAAGAAGCTTATTTTTGATAGTTTTGGTGTCTAGGAAGCCCAGAAGCATGCTGCCAACATCTGGTGATGGGCTTGTGTTGTATCATAATATGGCAGAGCCTTTCCCCTGTAAAAAGAGAGCAAACATGCTAGCTCAGATCTCTCTTCCTCTCCTTCCAAAGCCACCAGTGCCCCCATGGGTGTTCCACCTTATGCCCTCTTCCAATCCTAATTACCTCCCAAAGGACTCACCTCCAAATTGCCATCCATACATGAATTTAGGGATTAAGTTTCCAACACATGCTGGCAATGATGTGGAGAAATAGGAATCCTTGCACCCTGAGCAAATATTCAGCAAGATTTCTATTGATGCCTGATTCATCCTATACTTCTAGAAAGGAAGATATGATGGGGATTTGGGGGATGTAGAGACAAGGAGGCCCAGGACACAATGCAACTTTTGGTGGTGAGGAGACACGTTTAAAGTACAGCAGAGTCCAAGGTGAGCCAACGCAGACATTGCTTAAGCTGTAAGCTCAAGCTTAAAATTTAATGAAGTTGTTGTTGTTGTTAGGTGCTGTGGAGTTGGTGTTCGACTCATAACAACCCTAGATAGAATAGGTAAAACAGTATTGTTAGTGCTTCTCTGCTAATCATAGGGTTTTGAATGGCTGACTGTTTTTTAGGAGTGGGTTGCCAGATCCTTCTCCCAAGCCTACAGCACCTGGTGTTCCCAGGCAGTCTCCCATCCAAGTACTAACTAGGCCTAACCCTGCTTAGTTTCTGAGATCTGATGGGATCGGATGCCACAGTGGTATGGCTAGAGGCATTTAATGAAGTAGACAAACCTTATTCAAATAACTTGCTTGAAATTGTGATTATAGTGAGAAGAGGGGCTCGGTGTTAATAGACCAGTAAGGCCTGGTAGGAACATTCCAAAAGGCTTTCCTGCAGAGATACCATTTTAATTGAGCTCCAACAAGAGTGCTGGAATTAACCAGAGGGAGGCAGAGCAGTAGCCAGGCTTCCAGTCTAAGGGAACAGCACATTCCTCCAGTCTCCTGCAGCAGATTAAAATGCACAGAGGAGGCCAGGGCCCATCCTCCCGGCCTCCAGATTCCCTGCTTTCCTGGCCTACCCCGTTGGTCTCCCATGGCCTGAGGCCAGGAGTCTGTCCCAGCGATTGCTTCTCCAAGCCTCTTTGCCTGCCCTGGTCCACCTCGCCTTCACTGCACCCAAATGAGGAAAACAGCTAAACTCATTTGACTTTGTAACTGCCTGGGGACCAATTCAGGCCTAGGATTTTCACTTAGGTGTGAGGGGTTCAGCCTAGGAAAGCTGGGGCAGTTCCCGTCCCCACGGCCTTGGGAAAAGCAAGGCCTGGCCACACAGCAGCTGGCAAGAAGGGGCGTGTCCCTCCTGGAGCAGGCCCGCCGCCTCGCAATGGCCCTGAGTCTCCTAGAGCCTTGAGTCCCCATGACAGCTTCTGTTCCAGAAGTAGAGGATGAATCAGATGACCACAGCAATCTGCCAAATAGTTACCCTTTTAGACAGTGGGACACGAAGGAGAACCCTTGGGTAAGACCGAGGACAGCCTGGAGCCGGGCTGGAGGAGACGGACAGGGAAGGGGTCAAGAGACCCTCCCCGTGGGGACCCATGAAAGCATGTTCAGGGTTGGCCTGTCTCTCAACTTCCAGGGTTTTCACCATCAATCCCGCGATTAAAACACCACAGCGCCAGTTAAAACAAACAAGGCTGTTGCCAGGTATCATTAGCCCACAAGCAAAGCAAAGCAGCTACTGCTCTCTGTTAATTAATTCCAGGGATCAAACATTCGTCCTGATCCTCAGACTGAGCGCTACAACCGCAGGCAATAGGGAAATTTCTTTTGGCACAGTGGGGTTTAACCTACCGGAAAAGCCCCTGAATCCTGAGTGTTTGAGACACTCCCCCAGGTCCCTACTTATATCACACTCTCTTTCCGGACCCCAGTGCTGTGGGCAGGTGCACGGTGTGCCCTACCCCCTAGGCCCGCCGCCTTCCTCCCACCATGCCCTGTCTGCGCATGTGTGCTCTGGAGTGCCACTTTTCTTCTTTGTCTCCCAGATCCTACCCAGGTCTCCGTCCACCTCGCGGACCTCACTTTTGCTCACCGTCAATCTGTCAAGCTGAACGTATCATACAGGGATAAAGCCCAGCATTTTGTTCGGTGTCTCTCCGTTTACTCATCTGTCTCCCCCACCAGACGTGGAGTTTGTCTGGTGGAATGACCCCCGTCTTTTCCCCCAGCACCCAGTGCAGGACACAGCACACTGCGGTCAATGGTGAATATTTGCTGAGTTGAATCATTCTTACTCAACTCTTCCAGCCTGGGAAATGGCTCAGGAGCAGCTGCTCCCTGAGTACATGATGGTGTTTTGGAAAAGATCCGCTGACAGGCCTGTTCCGCTGGGTCTGGCTGCAGATTCTCTTTGGTGTCTGCCCCAACGGGGAATGCAGCGTTTGCAACTCTGGCTCAGGTGTGAGCAGGCGGCAGCGTTCCTTCATGCAAACTGCTCAACGCCACTCCAAATGGGAAGACACATATGTGACTGCAGATGGAAGAGCCAGGACAGGAAGTGAGGGGGGCTGCTGCAGAGAAAAACGGGGAAAACTATTCCCCAAACTCTAAGATGCCTGGCTGAGGAGCAAAGAGCCCAAATTCAATCCCTGATCAGCCACCAGAGGTGGGGCCCAGGGGAGCCTGGATCATGGAGGGGTACAGAGAGGGTTGTGGGGCCTCTTGCAAGTTGTTGGGCTTCCAGGGTGATTAACTACAAAAATGCACAGCCTTGCAACCTCAAATTCTAAGATGCTAACCAAAAAATTATATTTTCCTGTGTGAAGCTGACATAATTTTCATATTAACCCACTTAGTCAGTGATGTTTTTTTCTTTAATGGACCATGAGGCAGCTCCATGCAAATTCCCTCCAACACCAGTATTCTGGATTAGCAGAGGCAGGTGGGACAGAGCTCTGTCCCCTAGAGTAGAAACAAGGTCTCTGGAGCCTGGCTTCTCAGCCAGGTTGAGATCCTTAGAGTTTAAGCCATTTGTTTGCAATTGTTTACATTTTAAAAATAGAGACTTCCTGTTCTTTTGAAGGTTAAGTCCAGGCATCCTGGATTTCTGACGGGCTTTCACAATAGATAGTAGAATAAATTTATCAAAAGAGCCCATAGCTCACAGGATGAAGTTCCCTATAGACCTTGAACATCTGGGCTTAGCCTTGAAGGGAGAATAAGGTATAGAAGAAATTGCAGTCAGAAACTGCCTGAGCAAAACTGTTAAGATTTGTCTTGGAAATGTTTATTGAATTCAAAGCCAAAAATATATTGACCCGTTTGCATTTTTTATTTGTGTCTTTATAAAACCAAAATGGTTAGGGACTTTATTCTCTATTCCAAACCCAAACGTGAACTAAACTTTCAGACAGTGAACATCTATGAAGCACCAACCCTATGTGAGGCCCTTGCCAAGTACAAGGGATACGGACTCCGAATGCAGGGAATTAAACAGTCGGGATTCACACAGCATAGGGTGAGGAGCTAAGCATATGTCTGGGGGCAGAAGCCAGAGTGGGGATCAGCAAGGCTTCCAGAAAGAGCTCACAATGGCTCTTAAGGGGCTGCATTAACCTAAGTTCATCCATCTTGGAAATTCTGCCAACTGGACTACACGTCAATAGGTGTAACACAAATGCCCAAGACACCCAAGCCTTGAGGTGATGAGACTGACATCAAGGCACCCAAACCTCATACTTTAAAACCAGCTGCAAGGAGCTCCCAGCAGCTGCTCAGCAAGTCAAGCTACCTGCTTCTCTGGAACTCCTGATGCCTCAACTCCATCTCCTGAGCAGACCAAACTTCTGGCAGTGCCTTGACACCCTGACTCCATCCCTCAAACGCTGCTTCACCCCTCCCTCTCCAACAGTGATGCCCCGCCTCAATTCGTTTGACAACTTCCTCGTCCCAGTCCACCCCTATCCCTCCTCCCCCTCCCCCCGCCGCTGCCTGAGTGAGTTCTCACCTGAGACCACATGGCAACTGAGACTCGGATTCAGGTGTGGGACTTTTGCCCAGTGTTTGAGAGACAATCCTCAATTGACCCTTCCTTGCTGCTCTGTTGTGTGATTTGTGTGATTTGTGATTAGATTTATTTTGAATTAGATCAAATAAATTGGTAGTTAATAATTGTTGGAATAAAGCATTCAAAAGACTGTGTCTTCTGAGTTCTGTCAATTTTCAAATGGAACAGGAACAAAGGCCACAGAGCCAGAGGTCTCCAGGTAGAGAAAGAGAGTGGCATCTCAGGGAGAAGAAGCCGAGCAGACAAGGCACGGGAATGTGAAATTGCAAAGAATGTTCAGAGAAGGTTGAACAGGGAGACGCAAGCAGGTGACAGGGTGGACACACACCACTGGCAAGACCAGGCTAGGAAGGAATGACAATTCCAGACTAAGGCACTAAGTGTGGACACTCTGGAAAACAGGGAGACAAATCAGGTTTTTATGTGATGACGTGTTCAGACTTGAACGTAGAAAGGTCTCTCGGCAGCTGTGTCAGTAATGGAAGAGAAGATGTCAGTCACTGAAGACTAGACGGGAAGGCTGCTGCAGTCCTGTGGGCTGGACACAGTGGATGTAACAGCAATAGACTGGGGAGAAAGATATGAGGGTAAGAAATGTGTTGTCATTGTTGTTGGGTGCCATCCAGTCAGGTAGGTCTCATAGCTACCTGCACAGGGTTTTCAATGGCTGATTTTTTCAGGATTGCTTCAGGAATGGATCACAAAATCCTTCTCCCAAAGAAACATAGGAATAAGGAATAGAGTGCTGTCAAGAATATTTTACCAGGCTTTATTTGGATGGTGTCATTTATACCAGTAATAATGTCACATAATGGAGAACATTCACAGTATTCACTATGTACCAAGTACAATTTCAAGCACTTTATGCATACTAACTCACTGAAGTCTCACTAACTCTATAAGTAGATACTGTGCTTTTTATTATTTCACAGATGAGGAAACTGAGGCACAGAGTGATACATAGCTTGCCCAAGTTCAGTCAAAGTGGTGGATCCAAGACTCAAACATAGCCCATGTAGCTCTAGGAGCTATAGCTTAGGCACTATTGCTGCGTTGTGGTTGTTGTTGTTAGGTGCCGTCAAGTCAGTGTCTGACTTATAGAGACCCTCTGTACAACAGGTGAAAAACTACTGTTGGTGCTTCTCTGCTATTCATAGGGTTTTCAATGACAGATTGATTTTGGAAGTGGATTGCCAAGTCATTCTCCCACCCCTGCATTAGGTCAAGCAAAATGTGCATGGCAGGAGGGGATGCAGTCTGAGGGGAAGAATGTAATCTCAGCTCTGGATAAGTGGTGCCCAGTCACTTGTTTCCGCAGGAAAACGTGTGCTGGGCCACTGAGAATGCTTCAGAGCCTCTGTGTCTGCGGAGGTGCCGCTGCACAGAAGGTGCCGACTCCCCTGAGAAGCAGTAAAGTGTGGTCAGGCCAAGCCAGGCTGGTTCCCACCTGGGCTCTGCTGGATCAAATCACTTTATGTTTCTGCGCCAGTTTCCTTACCTATGTAATTGCTATAGTCACCCATGTTATGGTTTGAATATGAAGTGTCCCCATAGTATCAAGTGTTAAAGCCTAGGTCCCCAGAAGGTGATGCTAACATGGGAGGTCCTTGAAACTTTGGGATGTGGAGCCAAGCTGGAGGAGGGAGGTCACTTGGTGGAGGGGAGGCCTTGGGGTGGATCTTATTCCTTGCCCCTTCCTGTCTCCTGCACTCTTGCTTCCAGATTGCCACAGGTTAAACAGCTTTGCTCCACCACACTCTCCCCACCACGTTGGACTGAAATGTCTGAAACCATGAGCTATAATAAATCCTTCCTCCCTTAAATTGCTCTCATAGGAATTTTTGTCACATCGAAAAGTAACTAATCCCACATGACTCAGTGATACTCTGTAGATTATCTATGACAATTCATATAAAGCTCCAGGTGCTGGTCCTGGTACCTAATGTGACTTGATAAATGCTGACATCCCTTCTCAGGCTCTGTCCAAGCTCAGTGTGGCACTTCACAGGAAGCAATGGTGGAAACTCCACTACCCTGTGTACTTTTGCTGTGGTTAAGAGATATGTGCTCAGAATGATCTCCTTAAGGCCCAGAGACAGCTAGAGGACTGCTCAAGAGAGATTCAAATGCTGATCACCCTACTTTCCAGCATGAGCCTAGTGTGCAGCCCCAATGTGTAACCCACCCATCTCCTGGTGCTCACAGAGATACTTGCTCAGTGTCTCCCCTGGGCTTCAGGTACCAAAGACAACCCTGATGGGGGCAGGTTATTTCCACCTATGCAGGGGGAAGGACAGAAAATATTCCAAGATAACATGCCCCAGACACAGCTGTTTAGCAAACGTATGAAGAGCAACTTGGAGTCAATGCCCTTCCTCACCAACATGGGCCATAAGGAAGGCAAGATCATGTCAACTTCTATTAGCACAACGGATGCTTTTCAAGTGAAGCCGAGCATGACAGAGCAAAGAAATGCTGTCTCTCAGAACACTGCTGACACTGTACTCAGGAAAATCCTCAGTTCTTGCATCCAGTGGGTCACACACACAAGAATTTTAACGACTAAAACTGAATGGAGAAACAACATTCAAAAATCTAGATGGAATGACAGGCTCAAAGGAGCGGCCACATTAAATACAGCAACAATATAATTGCTAAGGTGGAAGTGAAGAGGGGCTGGGTGAAGAAATCCTCCCTGTTGGCGGGAGTCAGTTGGATGGTGGAGTGGCGGCAGGTTGACCCGGCTCCACATCTCCTGCCCTAGATTCATTGTGCTTAGTTCAGTTCTCTCTGCCTTGATGGGGAGCCTTGGGATGCACCATGGCCAAGGCCTTTGTGAATATTTCAGGGACTTGTTACATTAGGCTGCCCCTCCTAGGCTGTATCTGGAGTGGGGGAGAGCTCCCAAAGCAGGTGTGACCCCTCTCTGTGGCTGGAAATGGTCTTTCATGTGTGTCTATGGAAGCACTGAGGAACATCTGCTCGTCTGAGCTGGGATTCTGCTCCCACTCTCTGGGAGGCATTTGGGAGAGGTTTTAATGTTCATTCCTAGGAAGCTACATTTCTGTGCCCTTTTCAATACATGTTGTTGTTGTTATTAGGTGCCGTCGAGTCGGTATCCGACTCATAGTGACCCTCATAGGGTTTTCAATGGCTGACTGTTTCGGGATTGCCTTGGGAGTGGATTGCCAGGTCCTTCTCCCATTTTTGCGGTGCTGGGAATTGAACTCGGGACCTCAGAGACTGCAGCACAGCACTCTACCCACTGAGCTAAATCCCAGCCCCTTTTAATACATATGGGAGCATTAAAGCACTCCTTTAATAAGCCCATTATGAATACCTACATGGTTAGAGCAGTTTCAGTGGATAACAATACCATGTTGTTAACAACTTCTTAGCTTTGCCAATATAACACACACTTATTTTCTTAGAACGATGCTATGATTTCATGAGGTTTTGCTGTTCACTTTTACCTCAAATCCCAGGTAAACCCTCACCATCAGTGGGCAATCTCCACAAAGGCCATTCATTATCTTGGAATGGTGGCCTTCTCTGTTCATTACTGCTTTGTTCAGACCTTTGTGGCAGACACTTGTCTTCAATGATTTGTGGTTAATATGGCTTTTCCCCTGGGAGACTAAGTTGTGAGCTCGTGCACAGACCATCTTTGGTCAGCATGGCCTCCAGGCTGGTCATAATACACAGCCCTGACTATGGCCTCATTCTTGTGAGAATTGGCTGCTCAAGCCAGTTTGTGCAATCCGCTACACAGCTGCCGATGCCAACAATTGCCAGGTCTCTGTCTCACAGGCTGGCTTGAAAAATACCCATTCAAAATTTGATTTTTTACTTAAGTTCTTCCATTTAGAGGAAAATGAAAAAAAATGCAACTTAAGCAAATGAGTGTACAGTCTAACGTTCAAGAAATAATTTATATTAACAGCCTGGAAATGCTAGGCTGGCAAGATATACCAAACACAGCTTTTGGAATGTGCTCCTGCTTCTAAAAAAGAAATCCCAAGCACGCGATGGGTGGTCCCTTTCACATGTAACAATTTAGGCTTTAAGATACCCAGCAACATATAGAACCCACTTTTAAAAGGACCATAAAATGAGTGCTTGGCCCATACATTTCATGGGCCACTTGGGCATGAGCCAGTTGTCAGCCATAAATGGGTCCCGTTATTCCAGTGTATGTTGAAGGTCAACTGTCCTCTAATAACCACTCCAATACCTGGCTAATGGCTTCCCACCGAGGAAGGGCGGGAGGGGACTTTCTTTGGGAAGCTCCATCTTTCTAATTCTCAAAAAGCTCTGTGTTCAGGAAGTCATTGGTTGATCCTGGATGCAAGAGGAATGCAATTATGTTCAGTTTATGTGGCAGTAAATTTGATTTTGGCAGGACAAGAGGGCTTTCCACATAGTTTTGCTAGACATATTAGTGCTCTTACTCCCACTATAACCATAGTAATAATAAGAAATACCATTACTGGATTGCCAACCATGTGCCAAGCACTGTATGTTTTGCTACAACTGGCAGAGAGTTATTCTTATCATTTGCAGTTTATGGATAAGGAAATTGAAGTTTATAGAAATTAAACACCTTCACAGAAGTTATATGTCTAGAAAGGTTGAAGCCTGGAGTTACATGCTGAATGTTTGTGTCCTTTTGGAATTTATAGATTGAAACCTAGCCACAAGGCAATAGGGATTAAGAGACAGGGACTTGGGGAGATGATTCAGTCTTGGGGACAGAGCCCTCATCAATGGGATTAGTGTCTGATTACTGCCAGAGGGTGACCTTGCCCCTGCCACCATGTGAAGATGCAGAGATCAGCAGGGTCTCACCAGCTGCAGAATCTGCTAGAAACCAGGTCTTGAGCTTCCCAGACTCCAGAACTGTGAGAAATAAATATTTGTTATTTAAGCCTCGAAATCTCTTACAGCAGCCTAAAGCAGCAAGGTCAAGGCTACTTTCTCTATTACACTCCTCACCTCCAGGGCACACTCCCCTAAGATGTGGCAGCCTCGGGAACAGTCTGAGGGCCCAGGGCCCAAAGGTGAGAGCTGTACCCTCCAGGCACCAAGACACCACATTCTGCCCCACATTTGGCCTGTGCCATCTGCTACTCACTAAACACATAAGCCTGTTGGTTATAAGAGAAACTAGATGAGAAAATACTCAACTATTGGAAAATATAACCCTCTGACAATGTGGGCAAATGTCAGCTTTTTAGACAAAGGGTAAAATCGTTTGGTAGACAAAATAGCAATTTATTTCACTTCCCAGGGCTTTACAGTTTGTTACACACATTTATATTTATACATGGACAGCAATAAGAACCCTGATGCTTAAAGCTCCCGTTTTCAGATTTCTGTAGAAAGGGTTAGAAGAATGTAAAAACAGATGGCCACTCCCTTGATAATGAAATGCAGTGTTTCTGTGCAGATATTTCTGCTGCAAATAGAACAGGTGGGTCTGGGTTGGAAACAGTAGAGAGCTGCCAACCACTTCCTCTTCTAAAAGAAGACTTAGGGGAAAGAGTACCTTCCAACTTAGGGGGCAGGGCCTGGCTGGAAGGAAAGGGTCAGACAACCTCCTCTCCAGATTCCACCTGGAATAGATCACCACTGTATGCAGAGATCCAGAAAGCAAAGCCTTCTTTTCACCGACTAGTTTGGGGGGCATGAAAACATACACCTCATGGTTATTTTGTGACTCTCCAAGATCCCCAAATACAACCAGGGCAGGAAGTGATGAGAAAGATTAGATGAGATCAGTGATTGAAAATAAAGCAGATAAGATGGGTGCAGGGCGTACACCTGTAATCCCAGCAGCTCTGGAGGCAGAGGCAGGAGGATTGAAAGTTTGAGACCAGAAGCAGTCTGCATATTTAACGAGACCTTGTCTCAATAAGTTAAAAAATGGGCTGAGGGTGCAGCTCAGTGATATAGCACCTGCAAAGCATGTAAGCATGAGGCCCTTGGTTCAACCCACAGTACAGCAAAAAAAAAAAAAAAAAAAAAGAAAGAAAGAAAGAAAGAAAGAAAAGAAAAAAAAGAAAACAAAGCAGATAAATTCTCTTTTAAATTCATCTAGGATTTAATGGGCAAATTTAAGACCCTGATACAAGGAGAAGAAACAGAGCCTATGGAAGACGCCTCAGATCAAAAAGTGCCTCGCTCCCTGCAGAGTAGAAAATCTGTTCAAAGAGAGGGAAAATACATTTCTGAGTCATCTTCTCAACATAATCTGAAAGAGAATTGAAACTACACAGCCAAGTTCAGTATTCTGAAGGAGGAATAATCTGAAATTTATTTCTTTTAACTTACATGGGGGTAAGATGTGTATTCAATTCTCTTGTTTTCATAACCACAGAGAACTTAATCTATGAGATAATTAACTTGAGAAATGTATGCAGAAATCAAAGGTAGATAAATACATGCAGACTAACAAACAATGAGAGAGTTTTGAGATGGACAATGTAGTTTTTTCTCATGGGGCCACCAGGTAGTTTAGACAGCATGGCCCCACTTCAGCCCATCCTGCATGCCATGGTAGCTATTTCTGAGTTGAGTATGTGACTCAAGCTTACCAGAAAGGAAGGATCAGAACTTCTGTTCAGTGATTGTTGTAAGATATGTTCCTGGATGTGAATGAGGAAGATAGCAGCCCTGAAGGCTGCTGGAGGGCATCCAGCACTGGAAAGATGTGAGCCTGAGGAGGAAGACAAGAGAGGGAGGAGGCTAGGTGTAGGGAATGGACAGAAAAGTGGTCAGGGAGTCTTCTTATTACTCACTTGAAGCATGACACTGAATTTTCAGAGACTCAAGTTGAAGTATTTCATTTACTGTTTAAGCTAGTTTAAGTTGAAATTTATGTTACATTTATAGGATACAGAAATAGAAGTTAGATCTAGAAGACTGAATATATAATCAATAAGAAATGCATGAAAAGAAAACAGAACAGATGCAGCTGTTCTTATAATGTAAGAAAAAGTCAAAGATAACTTAGATGAAATAGAGAAGTCTTAGTCTGAAAAAAAATTGCTAAGTACTAGCAAAATCAATTCAAGGAATCCATTCATTGTCTGAACATTTACACACACACACACACACACACACACACGCACACACACACACACCCCAAAAGCATCCAAGAAAGACAAAAGGAAAAGGAGGAGGGGGAGGAAAGAGGTAAACAAAAAGAAGTCAGACTAAGAGAGAGGGAAGGAGAAGAATAGAGGGAAGAGGAAAACTATAATAAAACAAAAAATAAGACTAGCTCAAACCTCATGCAACTTAGACACAAGGTATTTTTAGAAGCTTAGTTTTATTGAAAAAAAATCATGACAAAAGAATTAGAGGACTCCATGCCTAGACAAATTGTCAAAGTTGTGCAACTTACATCCATTTATGAGAAGGCCCTGAAAATCAAAAACCCACATACTCTTCATGAACATCATCAAAACGGGACACCAGCTGACCAGAAGATGACTTCCATGTATAGATTCCTGCACAGGAACTTCACAATAAACCTTGGAAGAGAATAAAACTCACTTGTTTAACTAGAGCTTAGTTTAAGTAATTTTTATTTGAGAATTTATCAAGTAATTTTCAATTATATAAAACAATAACATTTTAATAATAATCACAATCTGAACATAAAGTTCCAATGTAGGAACAAATTTAAGGGCATAAAAGTGCTGAGACAATCTAGATGCTTTGTATGGTGCTGCAGAGCACAGAGAAATAAACTGCGGGGAGTAAGAAAACATTACAAATCACAGCTAATAACAAATCTTATAATGCTTCACACACAGGAGAACAATTACACAGTCTTGTTTTTGAATCAATGTACAAGGTTCTAACTGTAATGCTACAAACAGAATCCAGCAGATTACTCAAAAAACTACATATGCGAAAGGTGAGCAAAAGACCCTGACATATGTTTACCAAACCCCATTTCCTTTGCCTCCTGTGCACACATCCAGACTGCATTTCCCAGCCTCTCTTACATTTTAAGTAGAGTCATGTGACCCATTCTCACCCCTGGAACTTGTGGAACAGATGGTAGGAGGGTAACTGATCCCAGAGTGAGTATCCTATCCTTCGGAATCTCCTTTTTCCCATATACTGGCCAGATGTGGGACATCCAGAGAGGACTCTGGGCCCTGGGAAGATGGCAGCACCAATAATGGAGGTCTGTCCAGCCAATCTGATGGTGTCTGAGTAATTGAATGAAGCACAGATCCTCACCAATCAGCACTGGACTGATACTCAGATAAGAAATAAGTCTTTGATACATTTGCCCACTGATAAATTGGAGTTTACAGAAGGTAACTACTCTGACTAGTAAAAGCATTTATCTTGGTATTTTAAGGATGACTTCCCCTGGAAGGGAAGCCAACTATAAAACATTATAACAGAAAATAAAAGGGAAAGAAAAGATTATGTAATTATTTCAATAGATGTAAAGAAAACATGATAAAATTTAATATCTTTTACTGACTTAAAACTACTTTTAAAAATCCAGAGAAACTGAGTGAATTGATGTACTGTTTAAATTTAAATAATAATATTCACTTGAAAGTAGTAACAATTGTTGAACACAGTAGTACACTTCCAGAGATATTTTAATTAAATGCAAGATACCAATGACTGAAAAGTCATAGCCATTACATGTGGTTGTAACTGTTAGAAAGAAGGAAGGAAGGAGAAAACACCGGTATATCACTCACATCTGATGAAAACCTTTAATAATGAGTCAACAATGTTGAGTTAAAAATAAAATTCAGTATGTTGGCTAAATATAAAACAAATACACAAAATGTTTGGGGTTTGTTGTATATCAGAAATAATCAATGAGAAAGATTCTGTAATACAGACCCACCTTAGAAAAGATAAGGAAAAAAGAAGGGAGAAAGAATCCAAGATGGGCACAGGGAGGCAAATGTAGGATCTACATGAGAAAAAATAAAAGTTACTGAGTTAGGAAGAAGAAAAATAGAACACATTGAGGAACACACCATCCTAAATTCTAGTTAAGAAAACACAATAGTACATAATTTCCAAATCTTCTTAAAGAACATCCATGACACAGCATTCTGAAGCTTCTCTCTGAATGGTAGGATTGTGGCTGATTATATTTCTTCTAGTGATTTTTACATATTTTTTTCCACATTTTTCTTAAGTGAAGGTATATTTTTCTTTATCAGAAAAACTAAACTAAATTATAACAAGTTTAGAAGAATAGCTAATGCCACATTAATACAAAGTCCTTGAGGAGAACTCTATTTCTGGCCTGGCTACTCTTCTGATTCTGCTCAGCATTTGGGGAGCAGTGCCCTAATGCTGTCCTAGAGAGTGTTCCCACAATGGCTCTGGCCCCTTGACTTTGCTATTACTGTGTAGCCTTCCTGGGTTTCTTATTCCCTTTTCCCAATCAAAGAGGACTTACTTTTCTGTTCTTAAGAGCTCCAGAGTTCTGATAGATCATTAACTCAGAGTGCAGGAGTCTGTCTGTCCAGCCAATCTGATGTGTCAGGCCCGGCACTGTCTGCCCTTCCAACAATCTCTGCACTTCTTCAGGAAGGAGAGGGGTTAAAAGGAGAGAACACACAGCCATGAAAAAGGGACTCTCTGCTCCTGCCTATCTCAGGACGGTTTCCAGTTGGCAGCAGAGGGATTCTGAATGTACACTTTGGCAAATTGGCTCTTACTCGGGACTTTCAGAAGAGTGTTCCAAGATGGATTACTCCGATTTCTGGGAAATATTCTCGAGGGCCCTTAAACACACCTATCCTGCCGCCAACATCGATGTGTGTTTCCTTCATGCTGACCCTGGGAAGCATCCCCCAAATACTCAGTGAGTCCATTATGACTCAAGCTGACTTGCTTCATGGTATAGCTATTTAGCTAAACTTCACCATGTGAATTGCCTGGATCACTTGAATGCTCCACTGAGACTAGGTGATCCACAAAGCAAGTGGACCCGTCCAGAATAAACTCCATTGTGATTTAGTATTATATTTTAATTAAGTTTTACATGAATGTATGTTTTTGGCATGCTGATATTCTTAAATAGTCTTTTCATAGAATTAGAGTTATTTTAGGACTGCTGTGGGAATATAATTTCTGGCCCACCTTCGTCATTTTCCAAGAGAGTTGAGCATAGCTTAGAGAGGTTAAGTGGCTTTTCCAAAGCCACAGAATGAGTAGCAAGCACACTGACTCTGAAACATCAAGGCTCTGTCCCTTTTGTGAGGAGGGGACTTTACATGGTAGACAAGGGCAACATCATGGTTGTTACAGTCATGAGGTTGCCATAGACCCACAGAAGCAGTTCATCTTTTTCTCTATGTTTACTTAGTCAGTACCTCACTTTCACCTGTCTGCTCCCACTTTCCCGGGTATTCTACCTTTCCTGGATGGTGTGGTTTCCTTGGCGCATTACCTGTCCTCTGCTCCATGGCCCTGGCTCATCTCTTCCCCGTTGTGTGCAGTTTGCTTTCATCTCTAATCTTTGAGAGCCCTCTTTTCAGCATAGCTTTGGCTCCTCCTCTCCATCATTCTGGGCTGGGGGTAGGAGCTGCAGGTTACTGCTCAGTATCAATACTGAGATGAGACCCTTGAAGACCTCTCACCTGTTAGAACATAGGAGTCACTTACCTTCTGTAAATCTGGCTATAGATTTGAAGCTGGGATAAGGCTTTCTAAAGACCTGTGATTTGTTGAGTTAGAAATAATTGAAATACAGTCTTCCCTAATTGTTAGCCTAAGTGCATTTCCTTCTTAGAGTGGAAACCACAATTACAATGTAGTGTAAACTATTTGAGCTGGTGGCTTTGGGTTCACAAAGATGACCACTAACAGTCACAGTCTCAGTAGCCTATTGAGGAAGCTCTTCAGGGAAGAATTGGAGTTCCGCAGTCCTGGTACTCTGAGTTCCTGGGGCTGATGGTGGGCACAGAGCCATCTGTAGTCAATTACCACATAATCACAGGTAGACATGGCTGGGCCTCACTAACAGCATCATTATGTCAAACAGCTAGAAGAAGCCCACCCAGGGCAGGTCTGCAGCAGGCAGAGTTGCGGGTGAGCTCAGATCCCCCTGCCAACCCTCCTGCATGCGCATGCATGCGTACACATGCCTACGTGCAAATGCATGGAGCTTGTGAACTGGGAGCTTGTGAGCAAAGACTTGAGAGGACTCATTCAGCAAGGAGCAGGCAGCTGAAGGGAACTGGAGGAGCAGTTGGAAGCCACATAGACCACCTTGATTCACCGCACAAACCTGGAATGTGCACCCACCCCTTACGGACATATTTCAGCACCCTGTGGGCCTTGGAACTTAGCAGACCCACGGTTATGATCCACCTAACTCAGTCCTCCCAACTGGCCTCACTGCCTTCCAGTTCTTGTAATGCTGCCTGGAATAACAATATCAGGGCCTCCTGAGCCCTTTATTGAGAAGCAAGCACCACAGGAAGGGTTATAATTTACAAAGATCTTGGCTAGAATCTTAAGTTAGAGCTGACTAAAAGCGTAAGAGTGGTGTAGGGAGAGGGTGCTGATGGAAAGGCCAGAGGATAAATGCAGCCGCTTCTCAGGGTCTTTGATGACAACGTGATCCCTGGCTATTCGCGCTCCCACCTGCATCAAAGTGGGTAAAGGGAGAGAATTAAACAGATGACAGAATTGAATGCAGCCTGGTCTCTCTGAGCCCCAAATAGGGAAATGGAGTGTAAGATGACACCATCCAATAGAGGGAAGGGACTCCCCTAAAACTACGGTGTGCATTAAATGCTGTGGATTTTGCTTGTCTTGGGGAAAGGGAAAATAATATAATCAAGTTTTGCCTGCACAACTCAGATGTAGGTTGAGATGGATACTGTTAAAAATAGCAAAAATAATAAACTGAAGACCACATGGAATGCGGATGTGAAAAAGATGAAGATGTTTAATTTTTAAAAGAAAACACTCAGCAAACATGAGAGTGGATAGTGAAGGACTGCTGTGTGGAAGAGGCCTGGATCATGGTCAGCCAATGCAGCCACAAGTCAATGTGCCGCCTCCTTCCCTGCACTGAGGCCTAGGGGACTGGTGGACCCCGCTGTCCTCCTAGCCAGCTCAAGGTGGCTGCCTCACCTCCCCTTCCTCCCATGCTCCAGATACCCACTGCTGTGGTCCACAGGAACAGAGGCGGGACTCACCTGCCCTTCCAGTGGTGCCATGTGCCTGCAGGTTAAAGGGGAGAATGAGCACCAGTGGGGACATCCCAGGGCAGGCAAGCTTTGCTCAATACAAAGAGGAGGTTTCTAAAAGGAAAATTAGAATTGCCAAGCAATGGGATGACCTTACTTTGTGCAGTAAGGAGTCTATGGTGCTGAGTTTTCAAGGAAAAGTTTTTCAATCATTTGTCAGGAAACCTGTTTGAGTGGGGCGCTGAAATAGGACCACCATGCTGCCTTCCAGAAGGCAAAATGTGCTTACCCCTCTGATTACAAAGAAAATATAATCTGAAGCCAGGAGCAGTGGTGCATGTCTGTAATCCCAGCGGCTCGGAAGTTGGAGGCAGGAGTATCTCAAGTTCGAGACCAGAGGCAGTCTGCACAATTTAGAGAGACTTTGTCTCAAAAAATTAAAAAAAAATGGGCTAGGGGTGCAGCTCAATGGTCCAACACTTGCAGAGCATGCAAGCATGAGGCCTTGGGTTCAACCCCCAGTACCACAAAAAAAAAAAAAAAAAAAAAAAAAAAAAAAAAAAAAAAAAAAAAAGAAAGAAAGAAAGAAAGAAAGAAAAAGAAAAAAGAAAATATAATCCACTGCAGTTCCTGCACTCAGAGGTCCACACTGCTGACTTCAAACACTAAGGGTCTCCACATCCACATGCCCAGAGCCCAGACAGGTGTTCTCATGCAGGAGGGCCTGGTGCCGTGGGAGGACTTCATAGCTCCCACATGCCTTAAAGAAGAGAAGGTCAGAGTTATAGAAACAGAGGATGGGTCAGTGTGTTCTGGATTATTCTTGGCAGGGAGAAAAAGATGTCTACTTAAATGCAAAAGGCCACGAGATTAAAATTGCAAGTGCTCTTCTGTTTGCAGGTCCCATGCTGACATTCAGTGCTCTTGAGAAGCTGAAATGCAGATGATGGTGGTGCAGCCACTGACCAAGGCAGCAGAGCTAGCTGATTCTTCACCAACTTCTGGTGGTAGGACCAGAAGGGGAAGCTCTGCACAGCCTTGTTCTAGAAGGAACTGGACTTACAGATAGTTGACTGCAGAGACCCAGATTTGGAAGTGTGGATTCAAGAAGCTGCCTCTACCAGCTCTTTCTGTCCTATGAGCTATACAATTTGCTCAACCAGAGAGATCTGAAGACCCCCTTGGGGTTCACACCTCTGTCCTTGGCATGAACCACAGGTCCCAGCCCACAGCAGGATCAACAGCAAAGGTGACTCCCAGTGACTTCATGTGAACGCCCAAATCCATCTTGCAGTACATAGGGCTGTGTACTCCAACAGAAGGCCCAAGCAGAAGGGCTTACTCTGCACCTAACTCTGAGTGAACAGAGCAAGTGTTCATCTCTGGGCTGGTGGCTATTCACATCAGCTCTGCGTGAGTGCCCTGGAGTGAGCTGTGGAAGGTGTCCACAACAGGCCTCTTCTGCAAGGGAGGCTCTGGCCTAGGTGTCTGGGTTAAAACTTTCCAAGTCCTTTAGAGCACAGAACTACAAGTACAGCCAGTAGCAAAGAGCCTGCTCCTTCTTCTTACAGCCCTGGTCTTCTTCCCACACCCCAGGGCAGTGCCTAACTGTGTACAATGAAGGAAAGAACACACCAATCCCCACGGAATAAGGACTGCAGTGTGTTTTTGAACATGTATCTAACATCGCCTATTGTGTCTTCCTGTTTGGGAAGACTTCTGTGCTTTATCTTTGGAGCCATTGTTCACTCCCATCATCTTATGAACAGGGTCTATCTGGTCTTAGGCCCCTCAACTAGCCAGCAAAATTTAATTTCCTGTTTGTAAGGTGAGGATTTTTTATTAGAATTAAAACCATAACTTAATGTTCTCTTTAATAATCTCACTGGATCTTTAAGGCCTCTGAATGTCAGATGCCTGTTGCAAACAGATATTCTTATCACTTTGGAGAAACAAAAGTTCCCCTAGAGGAACAGGCTTTTGGCAGCTTTGTTATACTTTTCTGCAAAATAAAAATGAAGATGAATAAGAGGAGAAATGCCCGAAACAACTCAGAGACCCAGGCCCTGGATTCTTGGGACCATGTTCTGCTCATTTTTCCATTGCTCATTTTCTCTGTGATCTCGCCCAAGCCACAGGAACTCTTGGGCCTGTAGACCCCTCTAAGGAATGGTGGGATCTGGGAAGAGATGAGGTCAGAGTCTTCTCTTTTTAACATCATGAAATCACGAAACTCCATTAATGAGGAGATCACATGAGTAACCAGGCACAGGAGAGAAGGCATGGAGCAAAGCGGGGAGAACCTTCCTAGCTTTGGAATCAAAATGACTTACTTCTGGTTGTGATGAAATGGCCTTGAGCAAATCTTTGGTTGTGTTCTGCGTTATCAATTCGATCATGAGGATATGTGAGAAACTTGAGGGTGAGGATTTTTGAACATTACGAGACTACAGATGCCTTTCAGACAGAATTTTTTCCTACATCCTAAAGACTCCTTTGGGAATTCACTCTTATTTGGGAAAGTCTTTGCTTTGGAGTAAACCCAGAATCATCTTTAACCTGAATGCAGATGCTTTGACAGAAAAGCTTGGGGTCCTGACTGGAAGAGGAGCTCAAATACTAAAGTTATGGCAACTTTTTGCTTTTTTGGGAAAAGTTATTTTTTCTGAGAATGTAGAATCTAGCACTGGGTTATTTCTCACTTTTAGAGAAGAGGAAGGTGTGTGTGCACATGTGTGTGTACTTGACCGATGGCATATTTATGTTCTCACAGGCAGTCCCAGGAAACCCAGGCAAACGAGGCTGCCCCAATTTGTAGAGACTTCGTTAGCCTCCCTGCTCAATACAGAGGTCAGACTGCAAACAAGGTCCAGGGCTTCCTATAAGAACTGAGCAGCTCTCATCTGAGAATATGACATTTGAGCTTCTGGGAAATCCAAATCTTACTGAACACTCGAAAAAATTTTGAATTTTTGAACATTTTGGATTTCAGATTTTCAGTTTAGGAATTTTCAACTGGTAAAAATCTACCCAAACACTACAAAAGTGGAAAACCTCTGAAATCTGAAACACTTCTGATGCCAAGCATTTCAAATAAGGAGTAATCATTCTGTACCACACTTTAGGCTGGACTACTCTGGGTCTCCAGATAAAGGTATTACACACTGATGAATTCCAAATGTACTGTTTGGGGACTATTATATTGTTAGTATAATGTGTGTGAGATTATATTCCTGTGATTAAAGGTGAAAATTTCTCTTCCCAAGTGTAGATATTCCTAGTGACAATAAATTCAGCCAGTCTGTGCTTCTTTGTCAAAAGTAAGAGACACCGCACCCACCCAAGGGGGAGATTTCAGATCATGAAGGACTGAGGGACCAGGTGGAAGGTACTTAGGGAGGATCAGGGAATCGAATAACCTAAAACTGAGCTCAGTCTGTGGCTGTGGCTGCTTCTCAGGGCAATATCAGCAGACTTTCAAGGGACATAAAGATGCTTCCAGATAGACCACTGGACAACTCATTTTCTTCTGGGCCCTTCATGCCCATGGGGAACCAGAATGGTAGCTGGTCTAACATGAGCCCTTTATGGCTGGGCTGAAAGGACCCAGATATTGGCAGAGTTTTGACTCATGAGAGCAAGGACTTGAACTTGATTCTGAACTTTCATCTTAAAATGCCTTTTCCTGAAGCTGTCCATGCCAAGTCACCTCCTTTTACCCCATGTAAGGAGCTTCTTGCCCACTGTGTGACACATGTATGGCAGGGGTTGGACTGGGCTGGACTTGAGGTCCCAGAGGCTACTGGACAGGATACCCTGGGGAGACATGTTAGAAACCACCTTCCAAAGCCAATTCTCTTCCCACAGTGTACTGCATGGGAAACAGCATAATTTGAAAAATGTGATCCTTTTCAAACCAAGTTGGGTTATCTCAGCCTTGTTAGAAAGATGATTTGTAAAACATCTGTGCTTCACATGGACAAAGCCAGAGAAAATATTCAGCTAGAAGTTACATTCATTCCACATCTGCAACTAAAATGGTCCACTATTATGCTCTCTCAGGAAGAATGCATCCACACAGCCACAGGAGAGAGGGGAGTAAAATATATTGCACTTCTTTTCCTATTCTGTATTTTATTTTCATTAAGGCTTCACAGACCTCATTTTCATGATTTATTTAATGGCCTCCATATTTCTCAAAAGCAAGCAGTACCATGGTGTATTTTGCCTTCTCCATGAGACAGATAAGGGAGCTGAAATGGAAAGCCTAACAATTTCCTCTCTCAACACAACTCAAGTGATCTGAGGCAAAAGACCCCCAGGGCTCCTTCTCTGAGGACAGCCGTACCCTCTATTCCAATGTTAAATACAGTAACAAGTGCACAAATTAAAATGGTAGAGACAGGCTGTGAACTGTGTAATAAATATGTTAGTTTCTTAGCAAGTGTGGGCCAGTGGTCAAATTAATTCAATGCAAAATTGGTTTCACTGTATGAAATAACCCTTGGTATTTTTTCAAAACAAAGTGCAGAATCCAGCTGCTTATAGGCATCCTAATGTTCTATGTCCAAATGACAAAATTTTGGGAGGGACCGATCAAATCCTCACATGTACCTATAATGTAAAGAACTTATTGGGTAGTATTTCCACCAAATCCATCTACTTTTATTTCATGGAAAACTCTGAAGAAGCAATGTTATGGTTTAAATCTAAAATGTCCACCAAAGATCACCTGTTTAACCATTTAGCCCCCAGATGGTAGCATTGTCTTCAGAGATTATTGAACTGTCATTGCTGTGTAGAAACATAATCATGTGGTTTGGGGACTTGTTTATTGTAGGAATTTAAAAGGGGTTGGAGATGCAGGTGAGAGAATTGCTTAAATGCTGTAATCAGAGGTTAAGGGGTGGTTCGGTAAGAGTTCTTTGAATCAGAAGGCTACTGCCAATGGACATGTGGGCAGGGCTCACAGTATTTCAGAGGAAAATGAGGACTCTATTGGACTTTGGACTAGAGGCCATTCATGTTACATTCTACCAAAGAGCTTTTCTGTCATCTACCCTCATCCTAAAGATTTGAGTGAAGGTGAATTTAAAAGTAATGAACTAATTAACTTGGTGGAGGAAATAATACAAGGTGGCATAATATTAAGGCTGTATGTTGGTTGTTGCTTCCCACTTTTAGCCAGATTGATGATGAAAAAGTGGCAAAACAGAAAGATTTGTAAAATGTTCAATTTAAAGAGGAAAAAAGTCATAGCAGCAAAGGAAAGTTTAAGGTTGCTGTGGACAGGGTCGGTCTGGGAAATGAGGCAGTAATTATTAAAGAGACAAGCAGTAGTAATGAAAAGCTGAGGACTTTGCCCTGGGACAATAAAGGTGGCCTAGAGGCACTGAAGGAGTGGGTCAGGCTCTTCCTATCTAAGGCTCCTGGGTGTGAATGGGTAAACTCATTTAAAAGAATTTCCTTTGAAAAGAGAGTGGCTGAAAAGCCAGTGCCTCCGGGATGCTCTGCTGCAAAAGGGATGCACAGGGAAGTGGTTTCTCTATCTGGACACACAGAGGATACTGAAGCCATGGTCCAGAAGAGCCCAGCTAATGCTTGAGCTAGTAGCACACATTGCCAACATCAATGTGGTGCTGGATGGATTTATAGACATACAGAATGTAAGCATTAGGGTGTTGCAGAGGATCCATCAAGGTTACAGAAAATAGTCTGTGAAGCCAGGCAGTATGTAGCAGAGTCAGGTGTTCTGTGGAAAGTCCCTGAAGTACTGATGCATAAATCTTTGAGGGTGGAGATTAAACAGCAATGGGGCCCCCAAGATGTTGGATATGCCAGCAATGTGAAACATCTGCCATGGAAATCTGCAACAATAAATAGAGGGCCATGGAGTAGAGCTCCCCAAGCCTGCGTCCCCATGCAGATGATGTGACATATGCCAGATGCCAGACATAGAGCCACAGGATTTGTCCAGCAGATGATCAGTCTTGCTTTGGAATGATCGTTCCTTTCTGTGTCCCCATTCCTCCCTTTTGGAATGGGAATGCTTACTCTATGCCATGATATGTTAAAAGTATGTAATTTATTTTTTTGTTTTGCAGGGCTCACAGTGAAGTTTGCCTTAAATATGAGTGAAGACTTTGAACTTGGATTTCTGAGTGCTGTTGAGACTGGTAAGACTTTGGGGACTCTTAAAATTGGACTAAATGTATTTTACATTATGAGATGGCCATGAACCTTTGGGAGCCAGGGACAGAATATTATAGTTTCAATCTAAAATGTTCCCCAATGGTCATGTGTTTAAATGTTTGGTCCCTAGCTGGTGGTGCTGTCTGCGTCACTGGGAGTGGGCCTTTGGAGGTTTCACCCAGACCTCTAGTGCTGGAAAGCCCTCTCTGCTCCTGATCTGCCATAATATAAGGTTCTCAACTTAAGACTGCTGCCATCTGGCCTGCTGTCATGCTTCTCCACCTCTATGGACTGTGGTCTTCTAAACCGTGAGCTTTCAACAAATCATTCCTCCCATAAGTTTGTTTTGATTGGTTTCTCTGCCATAGCTACAAATGAGCTGACTAGCACAAGCAACTTTATCAATGTCAAAACTAACAGTAAGCATTCAAAGAGTAGTTGGCATTTATTGGATACTTCTTGTGTTCTGGACACTTCCTTAATACTTCATATAAGTAACCTGTATTGACTAGCTGGTATGACACTGTGACAGAGAAACTGACCAAAACCAATTTACGAGAGAAGAGATTTATTGGGAGCTCATGGTTAGAGGATTTCTGTCCAGAGAGGCAGGGGTGGCATATGGCATAGCTTTAGAGCCTATGACATATGACCTCACAGCATGGCAGATCAGAAGCCAGGAGCAGATTTCCATGAGTCCAGATAAAACATCCAAAGTCCTGCCCCCACCAAGCTAGAATCCCACCTCCTAAAGTTCCACAGCCTCCACAAACAGCACCACCAACTGGGGACCCAGTGTTCAAATACATGGCCTTTGGAGGACATTTAGATCCAAATAATAGCACTCTGCTTCTTGTCCCTAAAGGTCATGGGCATCTTATAATGCAGAATGAATTAGTCCAACTTCAAGAGTCCCTACAGTCTCAACAGCCTCAACCATGTTCAAAAGTCCCAAGTCCAAAGTCTCCACTGATACTCAAGGCAAACATAGCTGTGAGCCCATGTAAAACAAAAAATAGGCTACATACTCCAACATACAATGGTGCACAGTAAGCATCCCCATTCAAAACAGAGGAATTGGGGTGCAGAAAGGAAAGGCTGGTCCATAGCAAGACCTATAACTCACTAGACAGACAAATCCTATGGCTCCATGTCTGGAATCTGTCATATACATAGTCATCTAGCATATGGCTATTGGCATTATCTGGTCTTGAGGAGTCTTGGGAGGCTCTGTTCCCATGACCTTCCAATTTTCAGCACACCTGGGTCTCATGGGATGATTTCATTTCTTGTCAGCAGCTTCCCTTGACAGATACTTGATATTGATGGCATATCCAACATCCTGAGGTTTCCATTGCTGCTTAAGTTCCACCCCCAAAGTTTCATGCATCAGCCCCTCACAGGCTTTCTACAGTGCACTCAACCCCACTACATGTTGCTGAGCCTTGCAGGCTATTTTCTGAAACATTGGTAGTAGCCTCCATAACCCTTTAGCTCTTGCATTCATCATGCTGTTAAAGCCAACACCATGCAGATGAGGCCAAGATTTGCTGCCAGCTTTAGAGGTGTCTTCACTCTTTTAAACCATGGCTGCAGTAGCCTCATTGTGTCTATGTATAGAAATTATTTCCCTGAATGGCCCCTTTTATAACAAGGCATCTTGGAGCCATTCACTTTCACTTACCTGTCAAATGGGTTTTTAGTTTCACACCCTAGAATCGTAGATGGGAGAGGCCTAGCTAACTGCTTCTATGCCTTCAGGGGATTTCTATTGTCCCAGTGAAAAAGTTAAGACTTCCCTTTATTTGTTGTTGTTGTTGTTGTTAGGTGCCATCGAGTCGGTATCCGACTCATAGCGACCCTCTGTACAACAGGGGAAACACTATTGTCAGTGCTTCTCTGCTGTTTATAGAGTTTTCAATGGCAGATTGATTTTTGGGAGGGGGTTGCCAGGTCCTTCTCCCAAGCCTACAGCTTCTGGTGTTCCCAGGCGGTCTCCCATCCAGGTATTAACCAGGCCCGACCCTGCTTAGCTTCCGAGATCTGACGGGATCGGATGCCACAGGGCTACAGCTGCAGGTCCCTTTATTTTGGCTTATCTTTTTAACAATTGAAGCCTCCTTTCCTGAAGCAGCAATGTCCAGAAAAGCCTTAGACAAACTGCAGCTTTTATCCTCTTTAAACCACACAATTGTTTCCAGAGCTTCCTACCGCATCTTTTGCTATATTTTTCCCCATAAATCTGGCTAAAGGCAGCAAACAACAACCATGCCATACACCCTGAATTTTGTTGCCTTTATGACATTTTCCCCACCAAGTTAATTATACCCTTACTTTTGAATTCAAATCTTTAGGACAAAGGCAGACCACAGACAAATTCTTTGGTAGGATATAACATGATTTGCCTCTAGTCCAATTTCCAATAGAGTCTTCTGTAGAGTCTTTCTGTAGGAGGTGGCATTCTGGTCTTCAAAATACTCACCAGAACCACCCCTGAAGCTCTGCTTATAGTATTACAGGGCTTTTTACAGCCACATCTTCAAACTCCTCCTGAAGACAAGTTCCAACAGCCTTTGTTGTTGTTAGGTGCCATGGAGTCGGTATCCAACTCATAGCGACCCTCATAGGGTTTTCAATGGCTGACTGTTTCGGGATTGCCTTGGGAGTGGACTGCCAGGTCCTTCTCCCATTTTTGCGGTGCTGGGAATTGAACTCGGGACCTGAGAGACTGCAGCGCAGCGCTCTACCAACTGAGCTAAATCCCAGCCCCTCCAACAGCCTAAGAACCACATAGTCAGGTTTCTGTACAGCAAAGACCTCACCCTCTAGTGCCATTCTTCTGTATTAGTCATCAGCTGCATCACCGTGATGGGGAAATGAACTAAAACTTATGGGATAAGAGACTTATTGGGAGCTTGTGGTTAGAGGATTTCTGTCCACAGAGGCAAGGCAGGCATATGGTTTGGGGGCAGGGAAGGCATGGGAGGGCCCATGTCAGATGACCACATAGTATGGCAGATCAGAAGCAGAAAGTAGAGAGCTGTGGGTCTGGGTAAAATCTCCAATGGCCCACACCCAAGGAGTTACTTCTGTAAAGCTAGAATCTCATCTCCCAAAGTTCCACATACTCCACAAACAGCACCAACAGGTGGGGACTCAGTGTTCAAACACATGACCTTTGGTGGACATTTATATCGAAAACAACATAACTGAATTTCTTCCTCATGACAACTATATGGGGAGGGTTGGGTTGTAATCATGGAGTCATTTTCATGAGAACCTAGAGCCAGAAAAATCAGGATCTGAATCTAGATTTATATGGTTTACCTTAAACTCTTTACCTGCATTCCCAAATACAATAACTTCTAGCCCAATGTAGTGACTTACACTTATATTTAACTAAAAACCTCAGTTCTTCAGTCCCACTAGTCACACTTTGGAAATAAGTTTATTGGTAAATCCCCAATCCTCCCTGTCCTCTTGAGCAATATCCTCTATATTTCCCCCAAATCCCCCTCCTCCAACCAGAAGAGTAGAGGAATGATGATGGGAATCCTAGTATGAGACACACAATTTCTTTCAATCTCTTCAATCAGGCATATGGGGGAATTAGCATTAATAATTTTCATCCACAATTTTCAACAAAGAAAAGAACTTGAACTACTTGTACAAATTTCCAAATATATCCCGATATATCTCAGAGCATCAAATCTGATCTTGAGATGGTCTCTGAACATAGGTGGGATATACTGAATGTCATACCTTGGCTCTTATACACTATTTTAATTTTCTTCAGCTTCAGTTTGAACCTGAATATGAGAAGTTGATGGTCTGATCCACAATTAGCACCTAACTCTGGCTTCTGATATTGAGGTTTTCCATCATCTCTTTCCACAAACATAATAAATTTGGTTCCTATATGTTCCATCTGGTGAATTCCATGTGTATGGTCCCATTTATGTTGGTAAAAAATGTATTTGCAATTAAAAAGTCATTGGTCTGACAAAATTCTATCATGCAATCTCTAGCATCATTTCTGTCACCAAGACCATATTTTCCAGCTACTGAGCCTTCTTTGTTTCCAACTTTTGCCATACCAGTCACTGGTAATTATCAATGCATCCTGATTGCATGTTTGATCAATTTCAGACTGCAGAAGCGGGTAAAACTCTTCTACTTGTTCATTTGTGGCCTTAGTGGTGGGTGTGTAAATTTGAATAACAGTCATATTAACTGACATTCCTTGTAGGCTTATGATTATTGTTCTGTCACTGACAGCATTGTACTTCAGGACAGATCTTAAGATGTCTTTTTTGATGATGAATGCAACCCCATTTTTCTTTAATCCGTCATTCCTGAAATAGTAGACAATATGATTATCTGATTCAAAATGGCCAATACCAATCCATTTTAGCTCACTGATTCCTGGAACGTTGATGTTTATGTGCTTCATTTCAACAACAACAACAATGACATATCTCACAACACTGGAAAGTCAGGAGTTTTTCATCTTCCCCCTCTCTCAGTATAAACAATGGGTTGTATACAGTGTTTGAGTCATGTTCCCAGGAGTATGTTCATGGTTATTACTCAGAATTATAAGAAGTAACTGTGCCTTTTTTTTTCACAACTGAGGAAAGTATATTACAATACTAATGAGTGGAATAACATTTGCATAAGGCCAATTGTGCTAATATATTAAGAAGAAAAATTACTTGCAAATTCTATAACTATATGGTCTGAACAGGGAGCCACAAATGTAAATGTCAAAAAAAAAAAAAAAAGACTGTGTAAGAAAATGCCTAAATGGACTGCTGTGGGCATGTACTCACTAGGACCAGAAGCTTCTGGGGGACCTGCAATTTGTGTTTTAACAAGCTGTACAGGAAATTCTCTTCCATGGTAAAGTCTAAGCACCCTTGATTTAAGCAGCAGGAATTGGAGAATGTGATGAATGGAGAATGCATACCCCATCCAAAGGGATCATCTGCCACTCAGCTCCATACACTATTGCCTTATCTGAATGAAGGCCTGGTGTTGACTGGTCTTTCTATGGCTCAAATGTCATAAGTGGGGCAGAGGGAGCTACAGAAAAAAAAAAAATATATATATATATATATATATATATATCGGTACATGTATATTGTATATTGTGACTTTAAGTTTAATATGTCATTCTGTTTAATAAACCAAATGGTATGCTTACACTGTGGGGTTTTTTTTTCATTGTTTCTAGTATTTTGAAATGTTCATTTAATAATATTACAGCAATTCTTGGTCTCCTTTATAATCTTTTATTGCATCTAGATTCTGTTCCAAAGTGACTAATTTTTAGCACATTGTTTTCAGAACTCCAACAGCATTATCAGTTAATGATATCACCAAAAATATTATTGTAGGACATAAAAATATGACATATTCTAATAGTGAATGTTTAAATAAAGATGCCAATGTTCTTAAAATTCTCACAGAAGTTTTAGGAGGTGATATCAGGAAAAAGAATGAAGGGAATTGCCACACATCAGCAGTAGTGCTTCTGTGAAATAGAGGTAAGAAGTTAGCCATGTGTTTGGCGCCCCCTACGTTAGAAATTATTTGCTCCATAAACCTCATAAATTCATAAAGTGTAACCAAAAGTGATGTAATAGTTGCATAATGGAAAAAGCAAATGCTGTATTACTCTGTACCCTACCAACATTTACCAATAAAGGGAAAAAATAAGAATTTGCTTTTTGACTGCTGTTAAAATTTTGGGTTTCTCAGTACTTTCCATTTTGTATACAAACTGAAGGTTTACTAATATTAGTAAGTAGTACTATTTCAAATTGGCCTGATGACATTGTACTATTAGAGTTTTTCTTTTTTATGTTTTTATAAAGTGTTTCATGTCTACAAAAACTATAAATATTAATAAATGTAAACATTTACATAGTCACCATTCAAGTTAATAAATAAGTCATTTACAATATTATTGAGTCCTTCTGTGTCTCCATCCTTAATTTCATGCCTTCCCTTTCCACAGAGGTAATTATCATTCTGAATATGGTATTTGTCACTCCTTTTATTTTTTTTAAGTTTTAGCACAGAGACGTGTATATCTCCAAAATGTGCAATTTCATTTTGAGTAAACACTTTGTAAATGGAACCATTCTATACATATACTTCTGCACCCTGCTTTTTAATTCACTATTATGTTTATAAGATTTAGGATAGTTGATAATTGTAGACCTAAATAATTTATTTTATTGTTGGGAAATATTATATGAGAAAGAGTCCATCAAAATTTAATTATAGTTTATTTTGTTAGTGGGCATTTGGGTCACTTCTAATTTTGTGCTTTCAGAAACACTAGTGCCAGTGTTTTATGTTCCTATTAAATGTGTACATGGGTGTTTCTCAAAGTTTCAGGATTGCTGGGCCATAGAGAGCTACAAGTCTATTTTCACATTTATTAGTTATGGCCATACTGTTTACCAAGGAGTTATAACAGTTTATAGTCCTACCTTAGGGTAGAAATGTTCCCATTTCAATATTCATTTCTCAATATCTGGCACTGTCAAGAGTTAAAAATTCTTTTGTCAATCTTATAGGTATGAAATGGTATTTTATTAAACTATATACTTAAGTTTATTATATTCAAGTGAAACTTCCATTTGGGGGCTAAACACAAATTTGACCATAGTAAATTTTGCAATAATGTTAATTTGGTGCTTTCTTACATAATATGAGAGAAAAATATTCTATATTTTTGAAAAACAATGTTAAGCTCTGTTATAATGCTATTTGCACAATAATTCACTATATTCTACATAAAATATACATTATTCATTTTTGTTGAAAAATAAAATTTGTATGTTTTAAATATATTTCAATTCTCTAAATATTTTCTTCTCTTCTGGTGACCTAAGAAATTAGAAAGGAAAGCACTGTAGTAAAACAAAAAAGCCACATTCGTATTAGGAAAGAAAGAGAAAAAGCAGTTTTCCCTCCCCTGAGGAGCCTTTTCCCATCCATGGCCATTTCAGATCTGTGAGCAGATAGCTTTTTGGTAGGCTAGCCCTTTGTCCCCACTCCCTTCTCTGAGGTCACCAGGAAAGGGAAGGTCAGTGGCAAACACCCAATAAACACCATGCTGATGCTTCAGCATGCTTCAATCTTGAAAAGCCCAGAGAAAACAAACAAACAAAACAAACAAACAAAAAAAATAAAGGAAAGCAGGTGCTCCTTTTAAAAGGGGTTCCCAGAGAATGGCTCTTTATGTATAAAATTTAAGACTTCAATTTGTGACTAATGATAAAGCACTTGTATAACCGTTAAAAATGAAGGAATCGCCATAAGGCATCTGGAAGGCAATGACCACGACCAGTCGGTGTTCACTGAAGCAAGCAGGGAGAAAACCCCACTTCCTGTGTGCTATGTGGGGTCTCACAAGAGGCCCTGTGTGGGTGCCCAATGTTGTCTCACAGTCTTTGAACCTCTGTCTATTTTGCTTCCATATTTTTCTCTTCAATTTTTTACAACACAAAATTTCTATGTATCAATCATTGAATTCACTTCAAATATTCTGTTTTAGTGAGTTTGCCATTTGCTTCTTTTTGTGATTCTGTATAGAGACATAGTGATTTTGAAATTATTGTCATTACATTTTTCTTTAATTATTTAAGCACCATCTCTTTTTATCTTTTAACATATAATGGAAGTCTTTGCCTACAATAACATCTGGGTCCACTTGGAGTCAGTTTCTACTGATTGCTCTTTTAAAGAAAAATTTATTGTTCTTTTTCCCCCTGAGTATGTATCACACTTTTCTGTTTTTCATATCTTATAATTTTGCTGTTGTTAGAAATTGGAGCTTTTTGATAAGGAACTCTGGATTCTGAAAATTTTTTCTTCTTAGAGTTTTTGTAATTTTGTTTGTTAATTTGCTTGGACTTATCTGTAGACTCTGATCCCTGACAGTGTGCAGCCATAAGAGAGCCCATTTAATGGCAAGGTGGTTACCAGCTAACTCTGGCCCTTCCTTTCTCCTGAGCCCTCAGGGGCCTTCCATTCCCACAGAGTTCCTCATCTTTACATAGATGTGTGCAGAGTGTATCTAACCCTTCTGTGGCCTTCTAATTACTGAGATATTCTTAAATTTCAGGCTGGTCTGCCACTAATTGCAACCAGGACTAACAACCTTGGGCTAACATTGTTAGGGGTTTTCCTCCTTTTTTTTTTTTTTTTTACTTTGTTTTCTACTTTTACTAAAAACATCATCCACCCTGGGTTTCCACCCACCACTGCAGGAAGGGTGCGGGTTCTCACTGGCAGCCCTGCCCTGGTAAATCCACAGCAACCGAGCCAGGTGGGAGGGAAGGGAGCAGCGCCAGGCAGGGAGTCTGGACTCTCTCCATTTCTGCCCAAGTTCCAGCTGATATTCATGAATAAATACTTAAATTGGATTTTGCCTTCAGTCACTCTCCACAGGACTGAAAGGCTTGTTTTTGACAATTTTATTTAATTTTAAGCCTGGGATTCAGGAGAAAATGCTTGTCATTCTCTTTGTCATAGCCAGAAATCATATCTGCTTTCAGTTAAAATATAGGTAAATTTACCAAATTTTCCTTGATGGTTTGTAATGTTGTGATTTTCTGAAAGAAATCCTTCCCTCCCTTCCTTAGGTGTTAAATATAGCTGCCAATATTTTCTTTTAGATTTATACTACTTTACTGTTTTAAATTTTAACCCACTTGGAATTGACTACTGCATACAGTACAATATAGTTTCCAATTTTACTTTTTCCTAATGTAGTTATTGTTTGTGTGTATATGTATATATGTATGTATGTATGTATACATACATATATATATATATATATATATATGTTTATGTGTGTATGTGAACCAAATACACATGGTCTCTGTTTCACCAAAATCCTTAGAAGTCTTTATATCTTAAAGTACTTTTTCCACTTTCTTCTTTTCTAAATAGGCTGGGGTTTAGTTCATTTAGTAGAGTGATGTTGTATATGCTGTGAGGCCCTGGGTTCTATCTCCAGCACTGCAAAAGCAAGAGAAGAATCTGGCAGCCCACTCTCAAAACAATCAGCTATTGAAACCCTATGAAGAGCAGAGATGCACTGACAAAGTGCTGGGCATGGCACAGTGTCAGGGAGTGTTCGTTCTGTCATTAATAGAGTCACTATGAGATGGACTGGATTCTACAGCACCTAATAGCAACAACAAAAACACCTTTTGTAAATATTTAGGATATTTCTAGCTATATGCTCTTACTTATACATTTCAGAAGTAGCTTGTCAAATCTGTATGAAATTATGTTTTGGCTTTTAAATGAAATTATATTGAATCTATAGATTGTTGTTAGGTGCCGTCGAGTTGGAGCTGACTCATAGCGACCCTATGTACAACAGAGCGAAACACTTCCCGATTCTGTGCCAAGCACAGGGTCTTATTTATGTTTAAGCCCATTGACTAAGCTGTGGAAAATATATATTGCTATAATAAATATCTTTACAATTTTGATACCAATTTTATAAAATTCTCTCTAGCTAGCCAGTTCTTACATGAGATGATGCCAATAATCACATTCATCAACTTTTTTTGACAATAATGTCTCTGTGTGGGATATTGCCTGACACATTTCAAAATTTTGGGGGGCTTTTAAGTTTAGTTTCATTTTATTTTTATAATGAGTAGGTGCTGGTATTTAAAATAAAAGATAGTTATTATGTTTTAAATGTATTAAAAGCAAAGCAGGGTAGAAGACAAGCTAAATCAGGATTTGTGTCACCTATGATGTGGACAGAACTCATACACCTGATCACATCTCTCCCATGCTGAGAGGGCAGGCAATTCTGTGGCCCTAAGAAGTCGTAATCTTCTCATTAAAAACAACTAGACTCAAATACTAATTCCACCACTTACTCTCTTTCCTTTTCCTCTTTCGATCTTCAATTTCCTGACATAGGGCCAACAACTTCTAACCCCAGATGTTTGTCAGTCTTACTGAAATAAAATGTAGGTACCAAAGTCAGCTTGGTTTTATGTAAGCTGAATTCCCAAATCCAGTATGTGGAAGTCAAATCTCTTTCCACAGTTTCTGCCAGGGCCTTAAACTGAAAGTTTTATGCTTCTCCTACATTCAGTGCCTATTATGCTGTCTCTGTTTTATCCCTTCATCAGTCAGCCCAGACATGAAATTTCAATCCTTTATGAATTTTTATGCAATCGAGTCATAGTTAATTGTGTGAAGGTTTAGGCAGCCCTCAGAACAGATTGTCCTTTGTCATTTCTACTGATTCACTAATGTCTGAACTCTGCTAACCTCTATGCTGCCAGGATTGACCCCAAAGCTCAAAGGTATTATAGTGCTTTTCAAAAACAAAACAAAACAAAACAAAAGCCAAAACCAAAACACAAATAAAAATATAAACAACCCCAAATGCCTGGATTTACCCTGATTGGAAGGAGTTGACATTATGAAACCGTGTGTGTATGCATATACATATATATATAGTCTATCCCACTGAGTGTCTAGACACCAGCTCAGTAAATAAATATTCACTTCCTTCTTCCTCATTATGTTACAGCCAATCCTTCTGGCAGGATCCGTTTCAGGAGCCCTCCAGATAGACACCTCTGCCATGTGACTCAAGGGCCTCCGCTTGCCCCTGTTCCTTTCCTGTGCCTCACTTCATCCTCCAGGGAGCCAGCGAGAATTATCTCACTGTGGCCAGAGCATAAGCATGCTCTCTGGCTGGGCTCTGTTTCCTCTTAGCCATCTTCCTCGATTTCACTGCCACTTATAGGACTGGAAAATAAAGTGAAAACAGGATCCGGGGTTTGCAGAATATAACTGCGTTTTTGGAGACAGGGTTTTGTGGCTATTGCCCTGCCAGCCCATCTGTTTGCCATTAGCCCCCACTCAAATGAAACCGCCCTGTTTGGCTCAGAATGAACCCCTGTGGGTGGAACAAGGCTTTGGGGTTTCATCATTCTGATGGGCTTGCTCCGCACAGAGGACGTTCCTCAGCCTGTGTCAGTGTTCACTGTCTCCATGGGCACTTAGAATCAATCCCCCTGTGTGGGTTGACAGAGGCCCAGGACCCTGGATGCAGCCACAGGTTTCTCTTCTTTGACACTTGGTGGCTGAGCTCTGTGACCACTGACTGACAGCAAAGAGATGGCCATGTTCTGGAACACATAAAATGACAAAATTATTATTATGAAATGACAAGATGACAAAATTGTCCTTGCCCCAGCTTCAAGTTGCAAAACAACTACTTTCTGTGATGGCATTTAATGAGTGTCTACTGTGTCCCCTAGCCTGTAGCCATATCACTGTGGTGTCCAATCCCGTCAGATCTTGGAAGCTAAGCAGGGTCGGGCCTGGTTAGTACTTGGATGGAAGACGGCCTGGGAACACCAGGTGCTACAGGCTTGGGAGAATGACCTGGCAGCCCACTCCCGAAACAATCAGCCATTGAAAACCCTATAAATAGCAGAGAAGCACGGACAATAGCGTTTTGCCTGTTGTATGTAGGGTCACTATGAGTTGGACACTGACCCGATGGGACCTAACAACAACTGTGTCCCCACTGCTGGGAGTCATTTTTTACCATCTCCACAGATTGTCACTCTGAGGGCTCACATTGCAATGGTGGAAATGGAAAACCTCCTCAAGAAACCCCACACAGCTCAGAGCTATACTGTACCCCACTGGAGCTTGCTCTTTCTTCTCCCTGTCTTCCCAGCCAGGGGCATTGTGTGAACAAGTGAATAGTGAACCTCTTTGCCAGCCCTGGTGGATGGAAGGATATGCTGGACCCAAACTCAGAATTCTCCCTGGGCTTGCCGGGACCCACACCCACAGGCTCACACTGGATGCTGAGCCAAACCCCCAAGGGAAAGATTACTTTCTGCGTTCCTTAAGGACGTTTGGAAAAGGATCGAATTTGGGTTCAAACCTCGGCATTTATGAGCTGTTTGTGGGCGAGTCATTTTGTCTGAGTGTTAGAATTCTAGATGGTAAAATGAGAGTAAACTGAAAATTCTGGATAAGTATCCATGACAATTTTCAGGATCCAGTTCTTGCCTCATTGGGATAACACATAACTCATGGATTGTAAGGATGCTTGAGATCAAATGAGGTAAAACATGTTAGAAGTCTTGATAAAACTGTGGGAATAGTCTTAGGGTTTTATGTTATGAACCATAGCAATGGTTGCCTGATCTTTGCGTACAAGAAACATTTGATATAACATTCTGGGTACAACTCCATCTGGGGGAGCCCTTAGTTTCAGGCATTTTGGTGGGAGGATTATTCTCCCTCTCCTGGCACTGTGTAGGAATGGGTCTGCCACCCAATCATCCATTCCTCTGCCATAGAGATGCCCCACGCCTGTGTCTCCCAGGTACTCCCCGTTACCGCTTACCCACCAGGCCAAACTCAACCATCTCCCTCTTCACCACAGCCTCCAAGGCTGTAGGACTCAGCATCCAGGTGTGTAAGTTCTCCGTCTGGCTCTTTTGAAGCCACGGTTCCTTTGTCCTTTTTCTTTTGGAGTCCAACATCCTCCCAGGGTTTGCTATGCCTACTTTTTAGCCTTGTAGTACACAGGCTTTCATTTCCTGCCCCTCTTAGATCATTCACATGCATCCTTGTGAATAATCAGCCACTGATCCCAATGCTCAGATAGACAAAACAACACATAATGAACTGGGAACCCTTGGGTAGGAGCCACACAGAGCTGATGGCTGTGTGGGACGCATTCGACTTGGGCAGCTTCTGCTGATTTCCTTGGGGGAAAGTGGCCCTGTGTTCTCAGAGCTTCTGAACGTGAAAGCTGCTAACTTTGGGAGAAAAGAGCACAGCCCCTGGAACACAAAACCCGGCTGAATGGCCCACGGGTAAAAGAGGAAAATTCTCCTTTGTTCTTTCACTAGTTAAGACCACTGGGTCCAAAAGGAAAAAAGAACAAAAATTCAAACCAACAAGTAGAAAGGACAATCTATTGATTGCATAGCAATTCCTTTCATTGCAAGGATTGTTTGGCGTTAAAAACAAACCTTTGTCTGGACTTTTACCAGGACATATATCCAATAACTGTATGGGAAGGGAGCCCCAGGGCCCATCCTGTTATGGGCAGGAAACAGAGTTGCAGGAGCAGGTGAGCATGAAGGTCCAGATGATTTCCCTGCCTTAGCAAGTCCGATGGTGAGTCCCCTCGCTGCACCTGTGTGCAGGTGGAAGTGGCTTTCCCAGCAGCCCCCAGTTGGGCTACACACCTAAGTCCCCAGAGTGGAGCTTTCTAATGTATGGATGTCCTAGGTTGGGGTGAGGTCTTGCCAAGGACATATAGAAAAAAACTACTAAGTAAAAGATACGAAGTAAAAGATAGGGAAGACTTAGATGGGAAACTTAGATGGGAAGGGTGGGAGGGGGGGAAGCATAGGGGAGAGTAAGGGGTAACCTATATGAATAATGTGTATCAAAATGCATATATGGAAATGTCACAATGACAAGCATGTCAAAACGAATCACATTATGATGTACATTAAAAATTTCTAATAAAAAAATTTAAATTAAATTTATTTTAAAGTCAGGTGCAATGGCACACACTCATAATCCCAGCACTCAGGAGGCAGAGGCAGGAGAATTTTGACTTTGAAGCCAGCCTGAGCTACATATAAATGTCTCAAATAAATAAATAAATAAATTTTAAAAATAAAAATAATGGGTACATAAAAATTATATGTATTAATGAAGTTAAGTGATGTTTTGAGGCATGTATATATGTTGTAGAATGTTTAAATTGCCTGTAGCAGTATCACCATGGTGTCTGATCCCACCAGATCTCAGAAGCTAAGCAGGGTCAAGACTGGTAAGTACTTGGATGGGGCACCACCTGGGAACACCAGCTGCTGTAGGCTTGGGAGAAAGACCTGGCAACTCACTCCCAAAAGATAGCCATTCAAACCCTTATGAATAGCGGAGAAGCACTGACATAGTGCTGGGCATGGCAGTGTTGGAGAGTGTTTTATCTGTTGTACATAGGATTGCTATGAGTTGGTCCTGACTCGAGAGCACCTAACAACAATGTTTAAATCAAATTAAACATAGCTAGCTCCTCAAATCTTCTCCTTAAACATCATTTCCTCATGGTAAAAACTTTCAAAATCCTTTCTTCTTTTTGAAATATATACCTCATTATTATTATCTATAGTTACCCTGCTGTGCAGCAGATCTCTAAAACTTCTTGCTTCTATCTAATTGTGACTTAGTATCTACTGATCAGCCTTCTCCTTCTTCTCTTTCCCTTCAATCGTCCCTGGCCTCTAGTAATCAGCATTCTCTCAACTTCTATGATTTCAATATTTTAGATCTCACCTATGAGTGAGATGTGGTGATATTTGTCTTTCTGAGCCTGGCTTATTTCACTTAATATAATGGTCTCCAGTTCCAGCCATGTTTTTGCAAATGACAGGATTTCATTCTTTTCTATGGTTCAATGGTGTTCTGTGGTCTCACTGATACATGGATTTCATTTCCTTTGGATATATGCCTATATTAGTGGGATTGCTGGATTATGTGGCAGGTTTATATTTAATTATTTGAGGAACCTCCACGCTGGTTTCCATCATGGCTATAGTAATTTCCATCCCCACCAGCAGTGTGCAAGATTTCTCTTTTCTCCACATGCCAGGAGGACTTTTTACCTTTTGTCTTTTTTGATAATAGCCATTCTTAGGAGGGTGAGGTGATATCTCATCGTGGTTTTATTTAGATTTTCTCAATGATTAGTGATGTTGAGTATGTTTTCATATACTTGTAGGCCATTTGTGTCTTCCTTTGAGAAAGTATTTAGGCCTGTTTAAAAAGCTGCCTTGGTGATTCTAATGAACAGCTGGTGCAGACATATTGGTTTATGATAAAGCCTGTTTGATCCGTCTCTCTCCTACCTGCCTGGCTTCAGGCTTACTACTGATGGTTCCTCCTTCTCAGAACATACAGGTGCCCAGGAGAGAACATGCAGTTAGGGCCCAGGAAAGTGGAGTTTTTGTCCCGGTTCTATTACTAACTAGTTGGCTGATTTAGAGATGGCCTGAGTGCTGGGTTCCAGCTTCCTTCTTCATTAAATGGGGGACATTCATCCCTGATCCACCCCCTTCTGGCTCAGGAAACTGGAAAAACACAATAGGATAATGGGGGTGAAGAGGAGGAAGGAGGAAGTCAGAGACTAACCCTCTAGGTTAGGCAGG
>VMDO01004159.1:0-70000 GCA_007922755.1 Pedetes capensis
ATTTTGCTGCGAATGACCCTATTTCATTTTTCTTGATTGCTGAATAGTATTCCATTGTGTATATATACCATAGTTTTTTTATCCATTCTTCTGTTGAAGGGCACTTTGGTTGATTCCATATCTTTGCTATTGTGAAAAGCACTGCATTGAACATGGAGATGCAGGTGTCTCTGTGGTATGATGACTCATCTCCCTTTGGATAAATTCCCAATAGTGTTATAGCTGGGTCATATGGTAGTTCTATTTTTAGTTTTTTGAGGTACCTCCATACTGATTTCCATAGTGGTTGCACCAATTTACAGCTCCACCAGCAATGTAGAAGGTCTTTCTTGAATTAAGCACAGGTATTCTTTTAAAACTGTGTACTACTGTTTGGGAGTGGTTAGTTGTATACATCAGTTTCTGATGAGCTGAGACCCCCAGAACTTAGCAGAGGCAGCACACTCTATTATTGACTGTCTATTATATGCACACATTTTACAAAGGAATGAAGTAAATTCCTCTCATTTATACAAATAAAGAAAAAGGGGTAAGTTCAGAAATTAGACAGATTGTCCAGATTCACATTAGTGTAGCCAAGTGCCCCCAAAAGTGTTTTCTGTCTTGTGACATTACCTTCTACATAACTGGCAGTTATGTGGTCTTTGTCTCAAGGAAAATGTTGTAAGAGTCAGTAACATTTTCTCTCTTCCATGGGCCAGAGACAGCACCTTAAATTCAGGCCAATTGTCTTATAGCTCAGTCTATTGCTAATAATTCAGGACACAAGGATGATCAAAAAATTAATCACTACTCAAAGAATGATTGAGTAGAATCATTCACTACTCAAAAATTTTAGGAGCAAAGCCTATGTCTTTTTTTAAATTCAATTATTTTGAATAACAGCACTTCTCATGTGGCTATATATGATCCATTATATGTCCTACGTAGTAAATTCCAATGGTGTGAAGAATTATTTTATGTATATAAAGAAATTCTAAGATGAACAGGTATTATGATAGCTTGATTCAGAAAGTGCCTTAGGATCCATTGAGATAAAGGTTCAGAAATTGTCTGTAATGGGTTAGAAGGAGAACATCTTCTTAGACTCTTTGTTGGTGGTCAGTACTGGTGTGAAGAGAAGAATCCAGCCTTTCTTTGTATTTTGCATTCAGGTCTTCTACTTCAATCCTATTGGAATAGGATCATGCATAATGTCATGTCCGAGTATCTTTTGGAGAAAAGAACTTTCTATTACCTGGCATTGTGAGTTTTGGGAAAAGTTCAACATGGAGCCATTTTTGTTCAGGCAAAGGGTTAGTTCACATCACTTTTCCCCCCAAAGAGTTTACTCATCTCAGCCTCTGAAGCTGTAGGGATTGAATCCTGAAGCATATTTTATTACTGTTTCTTTAGGATAGTGAAAGAGTCTTGGAATTTAACATCTCCCTAAAGCTGAAGAAGTTAAGGGCCCACTGAGTCCCCCCAAATCAAAATCATCTGTTCAGGGAGCATTGAGGCTTCCTGTGGAAAGCACAAACTTGTAAGGTTTCCATTTTCACTGCTCATCTGAAATAAGGCAGGATTTATGATTCCATCGGACAGGCAAGATTGTCCCCATAGATTTTGTGAGTGTCAATCCGCGGGCACACGGGCAGCCAGCATAGGTCCAGATGTGTGTAGAAGCAGACATGCTTGCCTCTGGAAGAACCAGGGATTTGGAACCAAGGGTTCAGGTTTTGTTTTTGCCCTCTAGTTATCTTCAATTATTTTCAAATGCTATTATTAAATGGCTGTTATTCTTTTAACAGTTTTTCCCTATTTCAATTTATGGAAGTTGCTTTTGGACTCTTTCAGATTCTATCTCGCTGTGTGAGAAAAATCCAAAATTGTTGCAAATATATTAACGTTCTTCTTCAGGGGCTCTATAAGATCTATTTTCATACTACTGCTTCTTGGTGTTACTCCTTCTAAGTGTTTTTTGCCCTCTGTGTGGGGGAGGGCGTTGTAGAGCTATGATGTTGTTGATGTTAGGTGCCGTCGAGTCGGTATCCGACTCATAGCAACCCTCATAGGGTTTTCAATGGCTGACTGTTTCGGGATTGCCTTGGGAGTGGATTGCCAGGCCCTTCTCCCATTTTTGCGGTGCTGGGAATTGAACTCAGGACCTCAGAGACTGCAGTGCAGCGCTTTACCCACTGAGCTAAATCCCAGCCCCTTGTAGAGCTAATGTCATGGTTATCTCTACCCCAAAGAATGACAAATATATTGTACAGTATACATACAAGAAAGTGCATCTAAGCTGTTTCTCCTTGAACAAATAATGCATCTACAATGCATCATGAAGTGGCAGACACAGCTGTGTATCTGCCCACTTCAGACACAAATGTACTTTGGGATTTGACCTCAGTCCAGTCCCTTGGGTCATATTGCAATGTCTTGAATCTCTTAGCCTATAAATAAAGCAGTTTTCAGACCCAGGTTCAATCTCCAGCACTGCAGAAATGGGAGAAGAACATGGCAATCGGCACCCTAAGCAATCTGGAAACAACCAACAATGAAAACCCTATGAGGGTCACTATGAGTCAGACCCAACTTGACAGCACCTAACAACAACACAACAATAAAGCTAGAGGGAGAAAATGTAAATTTGGAATCAAATCTCTGTCCTCTCAATCATTTCTTCCCATGTTCTAAGAGGAAATAAAGACCGGGAAGATTATATAATTCCTAAACAAGGATAATGAAGATACAGAATGAAATGTCATTATGTCATTTTCAAGAGCTCACACAGGAGCCTGAAATGTCTTCTGATAGAATAGGCTAGGTGCCGTTACATTTATTCCACTTGTATATACTTTTAAAATCATTTAAAAATTGCATTACAATGAGTTGGACTAAATAAATACTAAACCTATTATCCTGATATAATAACCTTTCACACCTCTCACACCAAGGATTTTCTTACCTGTGCTCTAGTTAGTACTGCTTCCCTTGCCCGTGATTCCCTTTCTCTTGTAACACGTTCTCCCAAATTAAATCTATCTTCCCAGATCATCCCATAAATAGCATCAATTTGACAATTACTTGTGCAAATGAGAAGGTAGAAAAGAAAGTGGGTTCTCTGAGAGATGAGATCTAATCCACAAGAGAGATAGGAATTGAAAGATAAAGGCAGAGTCTGAGAACACGCCAACATGTTGGAGATGGGATAAAGCTTGACCAAGATGGCGCCATGCCTGTGAAGTTAACGGAGCTGAGCATTTCAAAGGAAGGAATTTATCATTGGAACTGAGATTGCAGTCAGCCCTCTCACTCCTTGTCCATTTCTCATTTGAGGCCCTAGTTAGGACCTGTGGATATCTGTTTCCCCACAGAGCCAAAGAATGCATCATCCCATAGCAAAGCAATCACAACCCCTTCATATACTATGACCATAAATGTCACCTCCATATTTACCCTCCCCTGAAGTATCCAAGCCAAAAAGCAATGATTTTTTTACAGTTGAGAAAATTTAA
This sequence comes from Pedetes capensis, assembly GCA_007922755.1. Lineage (NCBI taxonomy): Eukaryota > Metazoa > Chordata > Mammalia > Rodentia > Pedetidae > Pedetes > Pedetes capensis. The sequence continues at coordinate 3,498 of VMDO01004159.1, forward strand.
TTTTTTCAGAGTCCTATAAATGACAAGGATACTTTTTGTGCCCTGAAAAAGTTCCACTGTGGGCATTCCATAAGAAAATGGGCTTTTGTGCCTTTCTAGATTACAGTTCCTTAGCACAATGGACTTGTCTAACTTTCTTCCTGTTTTCCAATCAGTTAAATTTAGAACGATTGTTTCCATCTCTTATGAGATACGATGTCTAGGAAAAATGAATGCCTAGGTGTGATCCCAGGGCCCAGCAAGTCTGTGCAATTCAGCTGTAGCCAGGGATATCTCCGAAATCCTGGGCCTTTCCCATGGACACAAAGAGTATTTTCCCCAGTTTGCTATTTCATGGTATAAACTCTTTTCTGTTGCCTTACCACAAAAGAACTCCTTCCAAAAAACAAAATGGTTTATTTTTAGAGATGACCTTTTCATTTTTAGGGTATATAACTTTTGAAATCAAACAATCTGTGATTATTGTAATAAGAATGGCAAAACGCATTGAAACAAAAAAGAGAAGAAATAATCCATGCTCTCAATGCCCACGGATAACCACTTTTACCATTGTGACACAAGTCTTTCTAGATTTCAGACAATATTTATAAATTAATTGCACATTTATGTTTTCATTTAAATATATATCACTACATTTTGTTTATATTTTCGATACAAATGGTCATATACTATTATGTGCCTCCTTGGTTTTATCTTTCAATGTCAACACAAACATTTCTAGTATATCACTTTGTTGTTCCATGATTTTTAATTACATGAATGAGCCAAATTTATATACCCTGCTCTTCATTGTTGGAGATTTCGATTATAATAAATCTTATAAATAATGCCACCATGAAGTATTAGTGTAATCATTTCTCCAGGCTCTGAGACCTAGTTTTGCCATTCATTCACTGTGTAAACTTAGACAGTTTACTTAACCTCTTTGACCTCATCTATCAAATAGGGATAATAAGACTTTCTTCATTGGGCTTATTCTGAGGATTGAGCTAGCATACACAAAGTGCTTACAAGGGGGCTTTTAACAGAGCAAAAGTTCATAATTCAGAAGTCAATATTTTTCTTCAGTCTACTGCTAAATATTGAGGAAGAGCTGTTATATTATCATAGAAAGTCCTAAATTCAACCTCTGCACCTACTAGATTTTTCTTTCAAAAGAACCTCTAACTCCAGTTAGTTAGAAAGTGAACAGCTCTTTGGTAGAAGTTAAAACAGGTTCTTTTGCAGATTCTGAAATCTCAGCACGCACAATTTGGTCAGTTCAACGCCTGTGGGATTGAAATCAATAGTAGAGCTAGACCTTAGTCCTTGGGCTTCTTAAGATGTTGCTCCAGGCACCCCAGACTGGCTGGAAAATGAGGTTTTTTTCCTGCTTCTGTGCTTAAACCAGTATGGCGCAGGAATCTGGCCTAGAGTTTCAACCAGTTATTCCTCCAGGACTGCTGGATGTGCCTAAAATGTGCTAGCAAGTTCTTTTCTCAAAGAACTCTGCATTCCTGTAGCTGATTGGCTAAGCATTTCACGTTTGACAAGCATTTAGTATGTTAAGTCTTTCAGCAAACACGATTTGCCTTTCAGTGTAGACTCTCAATCATAGAACCAGAGAACTGGAGGAAGATAAACATTTCAAGCCTTGCCATGTGCTATAGGAGGAAGCACTTCTTGGAAGGGAAGACTACAGAATTACTCCAATCACAAACAGGTAACAGTGTCTTACTCCAATAAAGGAGGAAACAATGTTAAAGAGGCTTATAGACTGGAAGCACAGGAAATAAAAGGATGATCTTACTCTTGGGATGACACAATTTTAATTGTTGTCTCTGTCACTTGGAGAACATGTACCTTAGTTCCTTACTCTTAAGGCCATGGTATAGTCATGAGTTAAATGGATTGATCCTTTTCTTTCTTCCTAAATGATCAGATCAAACAACTCAATAATGATTTCCTCTATGAACTATGCTCACTGGTAAACCGAGAGCTTGCCAACAGAGGGTCAATTTTTCACACACTTCCAATACCACAAAGTTAGTTATCAAAAGTCAGTGGTATTTGCTCCCAAACTTCTTTATACCAATTGCATTTTAAGATACTATATTTCTATGCTTTAATTAAATATTACATAAACCAATAAAATCCCAGTACATATTAAGATAATGCCCCTTTGAAATTTTAATTGAAGATTTTGGAAATACTCCATAAACGGGAATCAATAAGAAAAAACAATGAAGGAAAAGGAAAAGAAGAAGAAAAGGCTGACAAATTGGATATATGCAAGACAATTGTACAGACTGAGGGGCACATTGTAAAACTCTCACACAACAGACATCATTTGGAGGTAACTCTACATTTATGCTAAAGTCTGTGATCACATCTTCTTCCTCATATTTATAATGTCATTTGAAACAGTAATGAGAGTTTTAACTACCCCATGTTTCACTTAAAATATGATCTATAGCTGAATAATTTTTTCTGTTATCATTTTATTAGACACTTCATTCATAAAGTTGGTGATAGACGTGAATGAGTTGGTGTCTGACTCATAGCAACCCTACATACAACAAGTGAAACACTGTTGTCAGTGCTTCTTTGATATCCATAGGGCTTTCAATGGCTGATTGGTTTTTGGGAGTGGGTTGACAGGTCCTTCTCCCAAGCTTACTGCACCTGGTATTCCCACGCAGGCTCCCATCCAAGCACTAACCAGGCCCGATCCTGCCTAGCTTCCAAGATCTAATAGGTTCGAATGCCACAGTGGTACCACTGCAGGCATTCATAAATATCTCTACCCCAAAATATGCAAATATCTCTACCCCAAAGCATGCAAAATCATCTGTCAGACTTGGTAAACATACAAGTGATGGGGTCTGGAACTTCCACAGATTCTAATTAGAAGTCTGGATTGAATCTGTGGAGTTTGAACTTCTGAAAAGCACCCAAGATGATTCTGATACAGAAGTTAAAAACCCCAGGATTGGCAGCTCTGTCAGGTGATAAATTCCTACCACTTCAAGCTTTCTTATTTCCAACACTGTGTCTGTGGGAATTCCCACTCTACTCTCCAAAAGAGGCAAGGTAAATGTTACAGAAGCTTTGCATTTTCCCAAATCAGCTTGCTTTCGGATATTAGCATTTGAGATTTGTACTTTATTATATTTTTCTACAACCAACAATGAGAAAGTTTCCAGTGTGAGACTTGAAGGAGCCTTTTGATGATATTAAGTAAAAACATTAATATCTCAATTATTTTGAAATGATTTGGCTTTCATTTAGTGAGAAGATCAACAAGTTTCACTGAAGGAAAAATGGCCAGACATTGCGCAAATTTTCAAAATGTTTGGCTTTCTCGTAGAAATCATAGATGCTGAGGATAGGAAGGATTTCACGGGTTCAACAAGTCATTGACTTCAGTCCATGGAGGCTGGTCCAGAGCAGCAGGGACCGATCCTTCTGGGAAATTCTGAGTTTGTAGAGCCTTGAGATGTTGTTTGCTTCATTCTCTTTTTCCAGGAATAATTCCTTTTCAATAACCTTAGAGGGTTGTCTAACATTTTCTCAGCGCCATTTCAGTTTTAGCATGCATGTGCCCACCTCAAGGACTTGCCTTCCTGGGGACCCCAGGCCTCTCTTGAAAACACCTTTCAGGACTTATAAACTCTCTCAAAGTCTACCCCTCAGCCCTCCTCCTACAATTCAATACTATTTCTACAGTCCTGGTTCACCAAGCCGTTAGAAAATAACATTGCATCACTCACATTATGTCACTCTACGTACTCACAAAGGGGCTGGGGTTTAGCTCAGTTGATAGAGCGCTGCTCTGCAGTCTCTGAGGTCCCGGGTTCAATCTCCAGCACCACAAAAATGGGAGAAGGATGTGGCAACCCACTCCTGAGGCAATCCCAAAACAATCAGCCATTGAAAACCCTATAAGGGTCGCTGTGAGTCAGACCCGACTTGATGGCACCTAACAACAACATACTCAAAGAAGTAAATCATATATAACACTATAAGTTGTTGTTGTTGTTGTTGTTGTTAGGTGACGTCGAGTCAGTATCTGACTCATAGTGACCCTCATAGGGTTATCAATGGTTGATCATTTCAGGATTGCCTTGGGAGTGGATTGCCAGGTCCTTCTCCCATTTTTGTGGTACTGGGAATTGAACTCAGGACCTCAGAGACTGCAGCGCAGTGCTCTACCCACTGAACTAAATCCCAGCCCATCATTATAAGTAGATGCCCTATTCTCCCTACTATTAAAATGAAATGGTCCAGTTAATAGATACAGAAGATAATTTAAAAAAATAAAACTTTCTATTTCTTCTCAGAACGTTTTAGGGTTTTTTTTCCCTTTGGCAGTAGATTGGCACTCAAAGTTATGCATTTCTGAGGCCAATATTAAACAAACTTTCCTATGTGTTCACAAATCGTGGAGAAAGTCAGCTTTTCTAAGCTATCACTACTGGGAAGGGAACTAATCTGATTTAATCCTCTATGAAATAATAAATTAAAATTGTGTTTAATTTTTAATTAAAATGTGTGGTATAAAAATGAACTATAAGTATTTTCAATTGAAGACTACGTGTTCACTCAGATTCAAAGAACTGGTTCTAATCAGTCCATCGACTTTCTTCCCATGCAGTTCTCTTCTTCTAGAAAAACCTTTTTCATTGCCTTCCTGCTAACCTACCTCTGTGATGGCTAGGCACGAGTCTCTGTATTGGAATCTATTTGGAATCAGTGAAGCCTGGCCTGTGGAATCAAACTACACACACATATATATATATACATATATATATATATATATATATATATATGTATGTATATCAACTGTATGATTGCTTGCCACAAAATCACTTGTTTTGAGAATGAAGGATAGAGATGGGATGAAGGAAATTTCCCATTGTGTTTACCTTTCTGTCAGATCCTCATTCCAACTAGTGTGTGTGTATGTGTGTGTGTGTGTGTGTGCGTGCGTGTGTGTAGGCAAATGCACACCTTTAAATTACTGTCTACTGTCTTTTTAAGAGCTCTTAAAATTTGAGAAAACTTGAATTTGACTCTTTTTCACTCAGTCAATTTTTTGTTGTTGTTTTGAGACAGGGTCTTGCTAAATTACTTAGACTGCCTCTGGTTTCGAACTTGTGATCCTCCTGCCTCTGCCTCCTGAGTTGCTGGGATTACAGGCATACGCCACCATGCCCAGCTCTCTAGTTGATTTTTAAATCTCATAGATGACTATGGACTTCTCATCAAGGTGCAGAGCCTCTCTATGCAGCATCAATCTTCACAAGTGGCTGATATCATCAGGTTCCATCCAACTCCATTCATGTGTCTACAGAGATCACTGCTGTGTCCCTAGCTGTTTCTACACTCATTTGGACCACATAGATACTTTTGTCTCCATTGAAGCCAGCGATCCCCAACCTTTCTGGAACCAGGGATAGATTTCATGGGAGACAAATTTTCCATGGACTGGAGAGGGGACAGTTTTGGAATGAGTCAAGTAATGGGGAGCTGCTGTATGTATAGATGAAGCTTCACCCGCTCACCTACCCCTCACTTTCTATTGTGCATCCCAGTTCCTAATAGGCCACAACCTGAGTACCTGCCTGCAGTCCAGGTGTTGAGGTCCCCTGTTTAGACCATGTTCTTTTGTAGGGAGGTGAATCATGCAGTCTGAGTCCACTGTGGCTGATTTCCCCTATGTCTATTTCTCCCGAGCCACAGTAACATGCCAGCCCCCACAGCCCAAGCTGATAGACACATGGGGCAATTATGACATACTTCTAAACATGCTGCTGTGAAAATTTTATTTGATGTCTAAAACAATAAGAAATTAAAACCATGGCATCAAGTAGATTCAACATATTTCATCTAAGTTGTGCAAACACAACAAATAAGTTCTGCAAAAAGTCACTGGAACTTTAGAGTCTACTTCCTGTAAACTGAAGCTTACTCATTGCTGAGATGCTCTCTATTTTCTTCTGACATTTTTTAACAGGAAAACCATGAAATATAGACAGAAGTGAAAATAAATCCAGTGAGATGGCCAGCATCTTTATATATAGCTTTGAAGCCTCTTGCAATAATATTAGAAGAACTAATGAAATGGGAAAGCTTGCAAAATGCACCTAGTGGGCAAGCACACAATCTCTCCTCTCCCTCCTCTCTCCTCTCTTCTCTCTCTCTCTCTGTCTCCTCTCTCTCCTCTCCTCTCCCTTGTCTCCTCTCTCTTCTCTCTCTCTTTCCCTCCCTCCTCTCTCTCTCCTCTCTCCCTCTCTCTTTTCTTCTCTCCCTTCTCTCCTTTCTCTCTCCTCACTCTTTCTCCTCTCTCCCATTTCTCCCTCTCTCCCCTCTCTCTTTTATCCTCTCTCTTCTCTTTCTCGCCTCTCCTCTTCTCTCTTTCCACTCTCCTCTCCCTCCCTCTCTCCCCTCTTCTCTCCTTTCTCTATCCTCTCTCTTCTCTTTCTCTTCTCCTCTCTCCTCTCTCCTCCCTCCCTCCCCCCCTCTCTCTCCTCTCTTTCATAAAAATGTGCATGCTTAGCTTTCCTGCCATGGCCCACTTCCCCACTCACCCTGTTCCATGGATGCTTGTGCTGGTTTGCATTTTCTGCGTGTTCTCCAGGGTTGCACAGCCACAGTGAAACTCCGAGGTGGTCTTTCCTCAGCCAGACATCACCCCTTTCAACTTCTCCTGCCCTGCTCCTTCCTTGCCTTAATCCCACATCCGTGGAAGCTAAGTTTGATCTGATTCCTTGGTTCTACACAGCGTGATATTTTCAACTGACCATTTCTTGGGGAGAAAGAAAACATTATGGCTCTCTACATTATGGGTGGGGCTTTTTTTTAGTACATTTGAAAACCACTATCTTGGCTGCCTTTTTGCAAGGGAGCAGACTATATTCTAGTCAACTGGCCTCCCCTCCCCTCCCTCCTTCCCTCTCTTCTTCCCCACCTCTATGCCTGTCTTCCCTTCCTTACCCTCTCCCCACACTGCTTAACAAGGAGTCACTTCCTATGGTGTTTTGAACCAAATTGATGCCTGGTACCTTACAAAGGAAGACAGCTCAATAGGTTTTATTCGCTCTACACACTTTCAGTGCAATCCTTCAAGGGAGGAGATCAGAGGGAGTGGGCTGGGCAAAGAGGAGGAGGGAACCTCAGATTATTTCCCAAGGCAGCTTGGGACTCCCCAGGATCTTGTCTTGGCATGAGAATGACTGGCGGGCTCATGGTCAACATGGAAATGCATGGCTCTTATGTCCTATGGTCAAAGGAATAAAAATGTGGGAAATACATCTGCAGTGATTTTATTCTTCTGAAACCTCAGGTCTGTTGTTTCTACGGGTCACTTTGAGTTACTGATAAAAAGGAGATGGTGGGGGCTGAGCCCAGAAGAAAGAATAAAAAGATCCCAGGTCACTTCATTTCTTCATGTCAGGGGGATATTTCTGTCCCTTTTGTCAGTGTCTAGCTGCGTAGTAAACTTTCTCATGACTCAGTAGAGTGGCATGGGCCCATTGGCGACTTTTGGCCAAATTTCTCTACAATGTCTGAACAGTCTTTTGGTCCCAGTTAGTAAATTTAATCTTTTTTTTTTCCTCTCCCTTTATTGGTAAATGTTGGTGTGGTGCAGAGCAACACAGCATTGGCTTTTTCCATTATGCAACTATTACAACAATTTTGGTTGCACTTTTATCAATTTACAGGGTATATGGAAACTTTTGACTAATACATTATAAAACTCATATGCATATCTGGGTTATGTTCCCCTATTTTTCCCCTGTACTCATGAGGTTGTGTTGTTTACACTGAGATTGTCCTCCCCCCTTTCTTCCTCTACACTGATTCTCCTCTCCTCAATCTTAGATTGCATCCCTCCTTATTCCTGGGGACAAGAAAAAGTGTTGGATTATCTACATCCAAACAGACTCTAAAGCAAGGAGATTGCAGTTAATAATCATCTCTGCCCACCTTTTATGAATCTGCAAGAGGATCAATTATGCCCATAGTGGTATTGCCATTTTAACCTAATCACTGATCATGAAGAACTCTGGATTTCTGAACATTTCATTACCATACATACTATTTTATCACTTGTAGGCTGTGGTTTAGCTTGGATGGTAGAGTGCTTTCTGAAGCCCTGGGCTAGATCCCCAGCACTGGAAAAATGGGAGAAGGACCTGGTAACCCACTCTTGGAATGATCAGCCATTGAAAACCCAATGAATAACAGAAGCACTGACATAGTGCCGGGCATGGCACAGTATTGGGGAGGGTTTTGTTCTCTTGTACACAAGGTTGCTATGAGTTGGACCCAACACGACAGCATCTAACAACAACAAAAAATTAGTTAAAAGTATAAGGATGTATTCCTTATTTAAAGTATAAGGATGTATTCCTTATTTATTCGATGAAATGAAGTTTATTTGCACTTGATAGAACAAAGTGTTTTTAATGAATAATAACATAAGTTTAAAAGTGTAGATGGAATGTTATAATTAGAAAATCATCCCTGTTTCCCCACTGCCCCCCAAATGAAATTAGACAAGGATAAAGAAAGCCTGTTAAAATTTAGATTACTTGGGGAATAAAACATTCTCATAATGTTGTCATCCTACAAAGACTGTCCCAACACAAAAGTAAATATTTTACTCCAGAAATAGCTTGTGTTCCATGATTGATTTCAGCATCACTAGTAGGACTAGTAGGACTCAATGGTGCTGTGCAATATATAGTACGCAGGAGTATCTCTGGAGTGTTTGTGCCAAAATGTTACCCCAGAATCTAAATGAACCCTTGAACCTAACACCCAGGCTAATGGGAATATAGAGAATCGCCACAAGATAAATCTCCCCACAAGGAAACAAGAAAACAAAGGGAAAATGAAGGACATTGTAAGAAAACTGACCTGTGTGTCTTTGGAAAGTCAAAGTTAAGAAAAAAAATTTTTAAATAGGAGGATAGATCTTATATAAAAGAGTAAAAGAAACAAGAACAAAAATGGATGTTTGAAGACCGCTTAGATTGCACTTCGAAAGAAAAGCTATAAAAATATTTTGTTGACAATTTGCAAATTTTTAACACGATTTGAATATTGGGTGATACAATGGACAGATGGTTAATTTTCTGTTTGGGAGCAACAAGTGGACAGGTTCAGGAGCTAAGTGCCATGTTTGCAACAAAACTTATGAAGAGGTCATTCGGCAGTGGGTAGTGGGGTCCATGCTATTTAGGATGCTTTCCTTCCAAATCCTCTGCATATTTGAAACTTATGTCAGAGTGAAATGTTTGGAATGGGGAAGGAAGCAAAGGGAAAGGTTTGCCTCCGATAGAAGAGCGTCCCCCTGAGCTTGCCGTACCGCACAACTTCATTTCCACTTAACCCAAACTCTTCTGGCAAAACTACTTAGCATTTTGGTGGTTGATGTACAACCTTGCTTTGCATTTATGCTGTGAATATCCTTATAAAACAGATGTCCTTATAAAGCCCATTTTTATGTTGTTGTTAGGTGCCATTGAGTTGTATCCGATTCATAGGTTTTCTCAGAAGGTTTTCAATGGCTGAGTGTTTCAGGATTGCCTTGAGAGTGGATTGCCACATCCTTTTCCCACTTTGCGGTGCTGGGAACTAAACTTGGGACCTCAGAGATTGCAGAGCAGTGCTCTACCAACTGAGCTAAATCCCAGCCCCAACCTCACTTCCTAATAAGCATTGCAAGAAATAACGACCAATCCTAAAATGAGCCATCCCACTCCGTCTTACTTGAGAGTTCCCTGCCTTAGAACGAAATGCCAGGTAGAATCTTCCAGAATATTCCCCAAGGTAAACATCTGTGTTTGAAGTAGCTCTCCTGCTCATGCCTTGAATGCTTCAGTCCTGAACCTGGTGCTCCGGGCTGGTGTGTGACATGACGCTCTCTGAAGTTCAGTATTTTTATTTACATGGCAGTGGTCGTGTGGGCTGGTTTGTTTAATTCACATGACTGCTGTTGCCCAAAAGAGACATGCATGGGAGAATATGACCTGAGATCCGCCAGGCACACACAAATTTAATGGTTATTTAATCAGGTGTTTCAATAAGAATAAGCAGAGTTTCCGATTTGACACAGTCACATTTCTAATACCACATTCATCCTATAAAACTTTGTGTTAAAAGTCTCCCAGAATTTAAAATACATCTCTCTGAAACTTTCGTAACTTTTATGATTCTTCATTTTTTCACCGTGACAAAGACAACATTTAATGTGTTCCTACCTCTCCCCTGCCCCCTTATTCTAGCAATGTTCTCACAATGTTCCCTCACTTCTGTGAGAGGAGTTATTTTTATTTTTTCACTTTTTGGTCAATTTTTGAGCTAAAGAGCAGAAAAGGTTTCCGAATTTTGCCAGCTTCGCAGAACACTGTAGTGACTGAGCTGTTCTTAATTGTTCCTGGTTCCTCCTTCTTTTTGCTGCAGGCATTGCTGCTTATGTTGGAGAGATCTGCGCAAATCAGCAAGTTGATCTTGTAAGTTTTCCAAGATCACTTGGGATGTCGTCAGGGGGAGGGTGGGGCCGCTCCAGGAGGCCCCTTTCACAGCAGCCGGACAGGATCTCAGGGGCCTTAATGCAGAGCCCACCCAACCCTCTCTTGCTGTGGGGTTGTTGTGCAAGAAGCTGCACTCACATCCACGCCCAGACACCAGCTGGGCAGGGGGAGGAGTGGGAAGAGGGTGCGGTGTGGACTTCAGGCCAAGGGCGTGTGGAGGAACAAAACCGAGTGACCTAACTCTGCACCATCAAGAAGAACCCCTCTGGACTTCCTTCAACACTACTGGATAACGCACAGGAATTAAAGAGAAATATTTCAGGGAGCACAGTGTGGAGCTAACTTTGGTTTGAGGGTTATGGTGTTCCTCCCTTCCCATCATCCCAATGGATTTATTTTGAAAGCGTATACTTGCCGTTTTATAAACAAGGCATTTGTGAAGAAAGGCTTTTGTTTAGTTGAGTATAAATAGAATTTCTTTCCCATTACAGATGTTCAGTGTTTTTTCATGATGGCACTGCTGACGAAGGTGATGATGATGACGACCAATTTTGCGAAATATCCTTTTATTCCATGTGATTGTGAAGAAAATTTGCATATTCAGCATTACTTAGGGAGTAGCCATCTGAGAACCATATCGCTTCAGTGAATACTAGAGACTTGAGGTTGAATTACTGGATTTTGGTTGAATTACTAGAACAGATATAGGGTCTTTATTAATCAAATATTTGCAATAAATCCGAGTTCACAAATGTTTATCTTTATCTTTCCAAATGTTCTTTGTCTTTATTTTGAATTGATTTCAACTGACTATCATGCCCTTCTCAAACACTTCCTCAGGCCAAATCCTAAATCAAACAAATAATCATTTAAATGCAACTTAAACTCCAAAGATGAAAATGTGCTTTTGCCAGGCATGGTGGTGCACACCTGGAATCCCAGTGACTTGGGAGGCAGAGGCAGGAGAATCACAACTTTGAGGCCAGAGGCAGCCTGCATAACTTAGTGAGCCTCTATCTCAAAATAAAAAGTAAAAACAAGAAAATAAATGGGCTGGGGGTGCAGCTCAGTGGTAGAGCACTTGCAAAGAAAGTGTGATACCCAGGGTTCAACACCCTAGTACTGAAAACAAAACAAATGTGTGTGTGATATATATATATATATATATATATATGTGTGTGTGTGTGTGTGTGTGTGTGTGTGTGTGTGTGTGTGTATGCATGCATATGTGTATATAGATATATCCTTTTTCTGTAAAAGTTTATGCTATTCACAATATGCACCTGCAAGTACACTCAGTCCACCTCATAAAGATTTATAATGTTAACTTTTGATAAAGTTTAATAGCCTGCCTGCAGGTGTACCACTGTGGCATCCAATCCCATCAGATCTTGGAAGCCAAGCAGGGTCACCCAAGTTAGTACTTGGATAGAAGACTGCCTGGGAACACCAGGTACTGTAGGCTTGGGAGCTGGACCCAGCAACCCATTCCCAAAAATCAATCTGCCATTGAAAACCCTATGAATAGCAGAGAAGCACTGACAATAGTGTTTCACCTGTTGTCTGTAGGGTCACTGTGAGTTGGACACTGACTTGATGGCACCTAACAACAACAACAAAGTTTAATAAAATAAAGTTAAATAAATTTTTAATGACTTGACTCAAAAGCACTTAACAATGACAACAGCAAAAGTTAAATAAAATTGTCCCTTAGTACAAGTGGGGGGGTTGGTTCCAGAAGCCCCAAGATACAAAAATCTGGGGATGCTCAAATCTCTTATATAAGATGGCACAGTATTTGTGTGTAACCTATGCACATTCTCCAATATGCTTAAGTCATCTCTGTTATTGTTGTTAGGTGCTCTTCAGTTGGGTCTGACTCATAGTGACCCACTATAAAATCTGCATACTTCTATAACTCTATCATAGTTGACAATATATGTTTCTCATTCCGATTTTATATGTAGTGCTTCAAGTTATATATGTATTTTTTGTATTTACTGTTTACCCTCAATTTTTTCACACTAATTTCCCAGGATCTGGGACATTCTATGGTTGTCTGAGGAATTTCATCTGGGGGATGGCAAAAACTAAGTAGAGACTGACGCACCATGGTGCTGAAGCTGGTATCTTAATAAAACATTTAGAATCCCGAGTTCTTTCTGGAATAAGCCTGTTTTTTCTCCTTGAACAAGGACAGACTCAGTACTGGAATTACACTTAAAATGAACTTACATAGCACCTTTTTCCCATGTGCAGATACAGGGGAATTTTAATGGCTGAATCATGCCATTTTGAAGGCTCCATAAGGGAACAGAAACATGTGAATAAACAGAGTTGGAACCACAAGGATATTTTCAAGTTCAATAGTCATTAGTCTGCTCCATCCTGTTGTCTGAGAACTGACGGTGCCCCCATGCTACCGCTCATCCCTGTATCCTTACAGGAATACCATCGAATGAGAATAAGCTGGATACTTTCTGTTACAGCTCTTCTGTGGGAAGCAGCAGGAATTAATCACAACTCAAAAGCAAAGGAGAATTGGTTGGAAGGAGAGGGGAGGAGTTCTTGTAACTATTGGAAAGAAACCAAGAACAACCACTTCCAAGGCTCCTGAGATAGCACCACTTGTTCATCCTTATTTTACTCAATGCTCTAAGATCTAAGAAAGAGCCCAACTGGCTGACCATGAGTGACATGCCTCGCCTTGAAAGCCCAGGTTGAAAATCCCACCAATGTACCACTCAACAACAGCAGAGAGAAGTGGTTCCCTACAATCCATCATGGGGACCTGAGTCAGAATAAGAGTGGAAGGAGGTCAGGAAGGAAACAGTAACCTACGATCATCAGATCTTGGAAGAATTCTGCAGCAGAAAGAATGGCAAGCTCCCAGAAGGCATTCGCAAAGAGAACCCAATAGATCCTTTGGAAATTTTAATATAAAAGATTTTATTTTTTAATTTTCCAGAGCAGTGACATTCAGAGGAGCTTGGAGAATGACCAGCTGACCTGTCGTATGTCTTTTCCCAACTTTGTTTCCAGGCCCTCGGAAGCCTGTTTAAATCTCTTCTTGCATGTCACCCAGCTAAACTCTCGATGGACTTGGCTTCCTCGAGGTCAGGCTGATTTACCATTTCCCCTCCCACTAACCTTGCAGCTCATCTGTTTCTTGTATCTGTCATCGGCTGCAAGAGATGTGGATTATTTGGGGGGCCTCAGGAAAAGGAGATGAGCCCAAGGAGCACCAGCAGATAAGAGACCAAAAAGAAAAAGATTACAGACCTCTCTGCGGTCTGTCCAGTCAGGGCTGAGTGCTGTTGCAAACCTCTACCATGGCTGGCTTTCGACGGGGGAGGATGAATCAGTTTAGATAACTCTGGAATGGGATTGAACCTTTGCCCAGACCTCAGCGTGAACCACCAAAAAATAAAAAATAAAAAAACCTCTGCATTTTCCCAAATTAAGACATGGAAGAATATATTGAAAGAGAGTTTCCCTTCCTCTCCCATCTCTGCATCCCTAGGGGAATAGTTGGGACCACAAGGCAATTTTTTAACAAGAATGGATTAGATTTTCAGTATAAATTCCCCTCTGGCCATTTCGATGTGTCAGAAATGCTTTACAAATGTTAAGTATGGCTATGAATCTCCTGGCAAAAGGAGGGAAAAGAGGTTTGCCAGCTGTAGATTTTTAGTGATTTCATTTCGCTAAGATTTTGCTATTATTTTTTCTGCTTTAGGATACATTTCCTTGAAAGTCAGTTGGTTGGTCAAATATTCATGAATTGCCTGTGATTTGCAATGATTGAACTTGGTCCTAGGGATACAGAGAAGACAGATAAACCATAGTTCTATTCTACTACAGCATCTAAGGAGGCTTGAACACCAGTTAATATAATGGGCAAGTTCATTGTGTAAAATTGCTTAAACATATGACTGAATACAATACAGAACCTTTTTGAACTTCCTGTGTCCTTTCACATTTGGGCTCCAGTTGTGAGGACAAAACAATGGGGGGTTACTAAATCTGAACAGATATTATTATTATTAGTAGTAGTAGTAGTAGGAGTAGGAGTAGGAGTAGTAATATGCATTTAGCTCATTTATGGCCCAATTCTTCTTCATCTTCTATCCAGAAAGTGTTGCCATTACTAATTCCATGATTAGAATTCTTATTATTGTTAGGTGGGACAAGTCAGATCTGACTCATAGCGACCCAATGAACAACAGAATGAAACACTCCCTGACACTGTGTCATGCCCAGCACTATATCAGTGCTTCTCTGCTATTCACAGGATATTCAATAGCGGATTGTTTTGGGAATGAGCTGCCAGGTCCTTCTCCCATTTTTTTGCATTGCTGGGTAGTGAACCCAGGGCCTCAGAGAGCACAGAGAAGCATTCTCCCTACTAAACTAAACCACAGCCCCATGATTAGAAATAGCGTGAGTTAACCAACTCATTCCTTCATCTTTGCATCTGCCTTTGAGTGTAGCATCAGCTTCGTGAATGGAAACATCTCACCC
Source organism: Pedetes capensis (assembly GCA_007922755.1). NCBI lineage: Eukaryota > Metazoa > Chordata > Mammalia > Rodentia > Pedetidae > Pedetes > Pedetes capensis. The sequence goes on from VMDO01004159.1 coordinate 18,548, forward strand.
TGCCTTTGCAAAGCTGAAATCATGTTGAATGGTATCTGAAGGAGCTTGAGAAAGCTCCAGCCCCACATGATGGCTTTTGGCCATGGGTGCTTCCACCTCCCATTATCTAGTCCAAATGTTAGGGGCAAACAGCCATCTGTTGTTGGGAATAAGTGCAGCTCCTTGCATTCTTCCAGACTCTCCCAAGACACGATTCGCATCACCACGTATCCCATCTCACTCAGAAGGGGAAATGTCTCCATAAACCACTATCAAATGCGAGGAAGCATGCACTCCTGGCTCGAGGGCCTATTGTCTGCTGTGTTTTTCATATTCTTGGGAAATTATGCCCATGGCAAGGGATTGATTTTTAGTGGTGACTGAATCAATCCCTGGTTTGGTGAGGATTAGGTGTAATTTGTTGCAGAAAGTCAACTGTAGCCTGGCACAGTGGCTCACACCTGTAATCCCAGTGACTTGAGAGGCAGAGGCAGGAGGATGGCAAGTTTGAGGTCAGAGGCAGTCTGCGTAATTTAGTAAAACCTTGTCTCAAAATAGAAAGTGAAACAAAAATGGGCTGTGGGTACTGCTCAGTGGTACAATTGCAAAGCATGCAAGAGTGAGACCCTGGGTTCAACCCCCAAGTACCACAAAAAAAGAAAAGAGACAAAAAGAAAAGAAAAGAAAAGAAAGTCAGTTGTATTTTTCTTCTGAGAAACATCTGCACACTTTTAAAACTGTATCATAATTGGGATTACGTCTTCCTCATTCAGATTTTGCTTATAGAGCTGTACAAAGTGCCAAAGATAAAGCCACCATTTGATTTGACTCAAGTCCCTGAGTTTTACTTAGGGAATATTTATAAAATTTAGGATCAACTCCATTCCCTAATTTATTGAGTACTTGTTACATTTCAGGTACTGTTGCTTAGGCTCCAAGATAGAGAAATGATAGCTCAGAGTCCAGTAGAAAATAAAGAAATACAGACAAGGATACTAAAATACAGTATGCTGCAACAATATAAATATATACAATAGATAACAATAGTACAGAAGAGTAATTAGTTCCATTCAGGGAGAAAAAGGAGACTTCTCAGAAATGTTAGATTTGAAGTAGGTTTACCAGGGCTCTATTGCTGCATAGTAAGTTGCCCCAAACTCAATGGCTTAAAGCACCTACTCATTTATTATCTCTCAGATCTGTAGGTTTGGCAACCCACACCCAAAAATCAACCCACCATTGAAAACCCTATGAGTAGCAGAAAAGCACTGACAATAGGGTTTCACCTGTTGTACATAATAGGGTCGCTATGAGTCGGACACCAACTCAATGGTACCTAACAACAACAACAACATAGCTACAGCTATAAACTACTTATGGGAAATGATCAAATATCATTATTTTTATTTCACTGAATACATTAGATTTTTAGTAAATATTAGATGTTTAATAGGTACTTACTAAGCGAATGGATAGGTGGAAGGTTCGAAAGCATTTGCAAGAAGCTCCAATTAATCCAAAAAGATTGAGTACAAAGTGCGATTGAGTACAAAGTATATATATATATGTATACACACTAGGGAAACTGCCAAGGGAAGGAGGCAGGTCCCGGTAGAAGAAGGAGGTGTGTCTCTTGCTGGAAACAACAGTCATTATACAACATGATTCTTGTCATTAGGTGTCGACCGACTCATAGTGATCCTATGTATAACAGAATGAAACCCTACTCCCCACTGAGCCATGCCTGGAATGGTGTCAGTGCTTCTCTGCTGTTCCCCAGGTTTTTGATGGCCATTTATTTCCAGGATTGTTTCACAAGTGGGCTGCCAGGTTCTTCTCCCATTTGTGCCGCACTGGGGATCAAACCCAGGCCTCAGAGCTCACAGAGCAAGTGCTCCACCAGCTAAGCTAAACTCCAGCTCCTGTGTACAGAAGTAAATTTCCATCACTCTCTTTCCTGAATTTTTGATCAGGTGTCCAAGACAGAGAGGCTTTACTCTTTGGGGAAAATTATCCTGGAAAGAGCCAGATTATGTCTAAAGCCCCATCAGGAATGTCAGATGACTTGATGTACGATTTGGAAAATGGCTTTCCCTTAACTTCACCTCACTGAATGCGTTCCTGTTAACTCACTGCCTCTGCCTGTTGACAGCCGAAGTTCCTCTTGCCAAGATCTCTGCAAATGGCCTGGATCTTTGGCACAAGGATCAGTTCAAACTAGAGGGCCCTGGGCTGTTTTCAAAGAAAAATGTGATTGGAGATCTTTGATTCATATTGAGCTGTGAGGGTTCAGCGTAAGGGTGAAGGGCCTGCTCAGCTCCCACACTGGATGATCAGTGCTTCCTTGTCTCTGTCCTCCAGGCTTAGGAAGATGCCTTCTCTCTCACTGGTTTACACGCCCAGCTGGTCCTAGGAGAGGGGAATCTTCGTGGAAGGAAAAGTGACAGGTTGCACGTCACCCTTTTTGGGAAAAGGAATAGAGATCCAGATGTTGGGGAAGTTCAGCCCCTGTGTATGCTTTGAACTGAGGCTAAATCAATGCAGATTCTGATTTTGTGAAACTAAGCAAAACCATGCTGCCTTTTACCTGCTACAAACTGAGAAATGAGTATGAGTTCAATAAGGAAATAGTCACATAATCAGCTTCCCTGCTTAGATGCTGTGCTCAGAATCAGACAGGTATTGCCCATATGGGTGCTATGGGGAAGTACCAGGCAACATCAGATCCGACTATCAATATTACCTGTTGTTGTTGTTGTTAGGTGCTGCCGGGTCAGGTCTGACTCATGGTGCCCCTATGTGCAACAGAACAAAACACTCCCCAGAACTGTGCCATGCCCGGCACTATTGTCAGGGCTTCTCTGCTATTCATAGGGTTTTCAATGGCGGGTTGATTTTTAGGTGTGGGCTGCCAGGTCCTTCTCCCTAACCCATAGTTAACTACCTATAATCTATATAATGCCTGCAGCTGTAGCCCTGTGGCATCCAATCCCATCAGATCTCGGAAGCTATGCAGGGTCGGGCCTGGTTAGTACTTGGGTGGGAGACCTCCAGGTGCTTTAGGCTTGGGAGACGGACATGGCAACCCACTCCCAAAAATCAACCCGCCATTGAAAACCCTATGAATAGCAGAGAAGCACTGACAATAGTGTTTCCCCTGTTGTACACAGGATACCAACTCAACAGCACCTAACAACAACAATCTGTGTAATAATAAAGATAGGCACAGAATGCTATGTGAGCATTCTTCTAATGAAGTCACAGAGGGACTGGAAATATCTCTGGGAAGAGTCACAAAGCCACAGGTTTGAGGCAACAGTGAGTCACGTGGTATGTCCAGAGTGGGGGTGCATGGGGACCCAGAGGGTGACCCACTACAGTTCCTCAGGAAGCTGAAGATTTAGGCTGGGGTCAGAGGACAAAGAAAGTTGAACACTATCTCAAGGAAATCATAGGCAACCTCCAGCCTATGTTATAGGAAGCTCTGTATTTTTTTAAGATAACCTTTTCAAAATGACCTAAATAGGCTGAATTATTTTCCTGCCACTCTGAGGTCAATCTCTTTGAAAGACTGAGTAGAATTTTGAAACCATTGACTCATTCAAGCAATCAGCATCCTGAAGAAGTTAGCATAACAGGGTGGTATCAGCTTGTACTGTGCAATCAGCCAGACCTGGGTTTTGAATCCTGGTTGACTCCTCTGTTCAACAAGCTATTTGGCCTTGGGCACATGGTTTAAACTCTGAGTTCCAATGATTATCCAGTAGTGCTTTATCTCACATGACTAGGAGGTGGATTAAATGAGGTAGCCCTGGAGATATTCAATATATGCAAAAACTTTAAAGAGAAAACCATTTAGTACGCTGCTTAGGTTATAAAATGATAGCTTAAAATCAGAGGGTTGGCCAGGCATAGGGCATTCCTGGAATCTCTGTGACTCAGGAGGCGGAGGCAGGAGGATTGAAAGTTTGAGGTCAGAGAGAGCCTGGGTAATTTAGCAAGACCCTGTCTCAAAATAAAAAGTAAAAAATGGGCTCTGGGTGCAGCCCAGTGGTAGAGTACTTGCAAAGCAGGCACAAGGGCATGGGTTCAAGCCCCAAGTACTACAAAAACAAACAAACAAACAAATAAAATAAAAAGGTTGATTTTCTACTCAATAAAATTAGTTCTTAATTTTCTTATGGAGGTAATATGTGTCATGTATTTTTAGAAATGAGTTTAATATGCTCTAGGTTCTGGGAAAATCCTCCTTGAATGAATGACTATTAAATATTTACACTTAAATTCATAAGAGACGGAGTTCTTTCGGACTAGAAGCGGCATGACCCTGTGGAGTTACACTGTATCACTTATGTAATCTTTTAAAAAGCATTTTTTCGAGACAGTTGCACATTATTTTAATCCCTCCCATGTTTTCCCCCAGAAGCCAGGATGTCTTACTTCTTTCTGTACACCTGAGGCTCACAGGCAGGGTTAGAATTTAATCAAGGTCTTCCTGTAGCCCAGGTGTGTGCCCTTGCCAACAGACGTTCAAGTGCTGCTTCTTTTTGAATAGCTAAAGCCCAAGGGCCGTTTCATGGAAAGTTACTAGAATGCTCTTTGCGGTTAAGCGATCCAGCAAGGAAGTCTGTGTGGCCCCGGTTTCCGGAATCTCTGAGAGAGGAACTGCTCTGTGGAGAAAATGCCCACAGCATTCAGAATAACAGGCTCTGGAATAGCCGGATGTGATTAAAAATGGCGACAAAAAGTGGGGTCATGCGATCAGATGCTCATTTTCCAGATCAATTTTTAAACCATCTGTGCTGATTAGGGCCATAGCAGCCTCCATACATTTTGGGGAGAAGGTATTGATCAGAGAGTAGATGCTAATGTAATTCATCCCAGCTTAGGAAAATCATCCATGAGGTATTCTGGTTGATGCCTCTCTCTCTCTCTCTCTCTCTCTCTCTCTCTCTCTCTCTCTCTCTCTCTCTCTCTCTTTTTTTCTCCTGCATATTTGAAAACATTTTGGAGGGGAACTGTGGGAATCAACTTCCCCAGAACACTGGCAGATCTTTCTTAATTCCATTAGTGGAAGCTTGGTGCCATTTCAAAATAGCTTGTTCAATATTATCCTAAGGAGTTCCTTTGTTTCCAGTGGGCCTTTGGCACAGAGTCTAGAATCCCAGTTCCCTGCAAGCATGTGAAAAGGTAACAGAGTCCCTTTCTCCTCCTTCTGGCTGGTATCTAAGATGTTCTGAGCTCAGAGTCATTGCTGAATGATGCTGTCCCACTTAAAAGAATAGGGGGAGATAAGTTCCAGCTTTTTTTTTTTTAATACAAAGATTCACAGCAAAGAGCTGTGGTTCTGGATATTTTCCCATGCTCATTCTTTCCAAAATGAGGAATCCTGAAATTCAGCCTATAGTACGACATGACTCAAATTCCAGCTTTCTTTCCAGAAAATCGACCAAGCAAGATCTATTTCACATTGCTCAGCAGACAAAAGCAATTGTTGCTTCCGAATCTTGAGTACACGTTGGTGTCTATGGACCACCTGATAATTGTCCACGTCTTTCATCTTTACTGAATGCACCTACAGAAAATGACAACAAGACTGGATTCAGGAGTCTTAGGAAGGTTGGGTCCCACCTGAACTAACCCTCACAAGGCACAATCGGGCACATCAAATGTGAACTCCTTTTACTTCCTTTATGAAGGAATGTTATAAAAAGAGCATTTATAGCTAATGGCCATAGCGAGGTTCTTATTTGGAAGCCAAGGCTATTCTTGCTTGAATTCCATTGACAGCTGCCCCCAGCTTTATTCATTTGGACAACAGATGCAAAATAACTTAAATTTGGATTAAAAAGGAAAAACCTGATACCTATTCTTCAATGTTTTTCCAGCCACTTTACTGAGAATATTTTCTCATAGAATCTGGGTCTTTACAGGCAAATGTGAATACACAATTGAAGGTAAATAGCAGGGCTAATCTTACACTAGAAGCCATGTCAATACCACTGAAATGAAAAGCCTGGGCTATTGAATGGCGAGGCCAGTATGAAAGGTAAAAGGAATTCATGCTTCATTTGACATGAAGCCTCCACCCCTACCTGGGAAAATATTTCCTACTAGTTAACCCAGTATGCCTCTTATTCACGGAGTGCAAAGATTACTTAGAAAGGGGTTTTAGCACTCACAGTGCATGGTAAACAAACATGGGATCTACAGTATACAAAATGCAATGAAGAATTCCACCTTAATTCAGACAACTATTTATATAGAGAGGTATAATATTATGTAGTAAATATAATAGTATTGGGATAAGTAGGTACCCATGGTAATCTTGGGGTCAGACTCTTAGCCTGAGGATACTAGTTAACACAGGAGGTGAATTTTAAGCTAGTTTGGGGATGAGGAATGGTAGTAGGTGCATTTTAACCCACTTCCTGGATGATGAATTGTTGTTAGATGCCATAGAGTCAGTGTCCTACTCATAGCTACCTAATGTACAACAAGAGAAACAGTATTGTTAATGCCTCTCTGGTTTTCATGGGGTTTTCGATGGCTGATTTTTGGGGGGAGTGGGTTGCTGGATCCTTTTCCCAAGCCTACAGCACCTGGTATTCCCAGGTGGTCTCCCATCCAAGGACTCCCAACCAGGCCCGACCTGCTTAGCTTTTGAGATCTGATGGGATCAGACACCACAGTGGTATGGTTACAGTGGTATGGATAAACAATAGAACAGAAATTTGGATGATGAATGAGTGGCGGAGAAGGAAAGGAAGATGTGGAAGACAGAATTTGAAGATGATCCCAAAGACTTTGCCCTTGTATAATTCCATACCATTGAATATGGGATGAAATCCATGCATGTAATAAGATATTCCTTCCACGACTGTATCGCATGTGTGGCAAAAGTGATTTTGCTGCTGTGGTGAAGGAGTTGTCCGCATGGGGCCTCTCTAATCAGTGGGAGCTTTAAAAGGTACCAAGCCCTTTCTGAAGCTAGGGAGACCGGAAGTGTGAAGGGACCTCTGGAGGAGCCATGGGGGCCATCCATCACCCCTGAGAACTGAGTGCAAACCCCAGACAACAGTGAGCAATATAACAGCTCCAAGCATGTTAATTTTTCCAGCAGCTTCGCAGCGGGTTTTTGCCTTGCCAAATCTGTTGTTGACTCTGACACCTCGAGCCCTGTGGAACACTGAACAGAGCATCCCACTCCGCTGAGCCTGGATTCCTACCCCACATAAGATAATGAGGGGGCATTTTTAAAGCCGAGATAGCAAGAGAGAACTAGTCCAGAGGAAAATCCTAAAGGAAATTAGTAGCATGGGTGCCCTGTAGGCAAGAAGCTCCATGGACTGTGGGGGGACAGCCAGGATTTCTCCTTCATCCGGTCCCATATCTCCTGGGGGAAAATGGGAGATGAAAAGTCAAGTTGATTTTAATTATGTTCCCAACCATCTGAGAACTAAGTCATCTCTCTCGACCCACCCTTTCTTCTTTTCTCCTCACTCAGCAAAAGCAATCTCTCTATCAGCTATGGTTTGAATCTAAAATGTCCTCAAAAGTCATGTGTTTGAATGTTTTGTCCCCACTTGGGGGCACTGTGCTGGGAGGTTATGGAAATTTGGGAGGTGGGAATCTAGCTTTGCAAAAGTAGGTCCCTGGGAGTGGGCCTTTGGAGATTTTTTTACCTGCCTCTGTGATTCCTGTTGCTCTCTGCTCCTGATCTACCATGATGCGAGATCATCTGACGTGAGTCCTGCTGCCTGCCACTGCCACACCTGCCCTGCCCTACCACTATTGTGGACTCTGATCCTCTAACTGTGAACCCCTATGAATCCATATATATATATATACACACACACACACACACACACACACACACACACACACGTGTGTGTGTGTGTGTGTGTGTGTGTGTGTCAGGTTGGAGGCACTTTGGGAAAGGTCTATACTCAGGGATGTGAACCTGCTTCAGCACAGAAGGATGGTGGTTAGATCTATGTTTAGCAAAATAAGTGGCAGAAATGAGAAATGAATGGCAGGAACGTGGGCCCACATACAGGGAGGCCCAACAAGGAAGGTGTGGAGAAATGGATAGCTCCAAGAGGCATTTTAGGGGCAGCCAGACTTTGGAGCCCATCTGTGTTCAAAATGATCTTTAATTCCTCTGAAAACATAATGGAGCTATGGGCCTTCCCATTGGCTGAGAGCTCCAGGACTCATCCAATGACAGAAAGAAGTGAGAAAACATCGAATGCCTCAAATGAAAATCAGTAGCGTACCTAGCAAAGTCACAGGAGCTATAGATATCATGTTCAATTCTTTTTTTTTTTTTTGTATATAAGTTTTATGTTCAGAACAGAGGATTTGATTGACCTGTGACGTTACTTTTAAAATAAAGAAAAGTGTACATCCACTTGGGAGACAACACTCATCTCTTTTGTCTTTGTTGTTGTTGTTAGGTGCCATTGAGTCATGTCCCATCATAGTGACCCTCCTAGGGTTTCCAATGGCTGATTGTTTCGGGATTGCCTCAGGCATGGATCGCCGCGTCCTTCTCCCGTTTTTGTGGTGCTGAGAATCAAACCTGGGACCTCAGAGACTGCAGAGCGGTGCTCTACCAACTGAGCTAAATCCCAGCCCCTCTTGTCCTTAAACAGGCAAAATCATATTATCCTCTTGAAGTAACTGAGGTCAAAGAGTCCAGCTCACCTGTCATTGGGTTATTGGCAGAAGGGAGACGGTCACTAAAGTTTCATTCTGAAAAGTCCTGGTTTTCCCCTCTTACCAGCAAGAGCAGGCCAAGCAGATGACAGCTTTAGCAAAGCTAAGGGGCACCGAGCTCCAAGAAAAGGGTCAGAGGAGAGATGATCTGGTGGGTACTTCCCAGATGAGTCTGGAAATAGTGCGGACACCAAGGGCATTTTTACTCTTAAGTCCTTGTCACTCTTAAAGGGAGTGTACAGAGTCTTCTGTGTAATTTTATCAAATAGGAAAACATCTCACCTTTTCATGTGGAATAATTAGCCAGCTTTTGCTCAATTCCAACGGTTTTATGAAACAGGCTTGCATCAAATATAAAGAATTACGCTGAGGTTTTCCTTGTTATCTTTTTATTATTATTGTTAACACAGCCTCGGGATTTAATTGTGTGGAGGACCTCAGTAGCACTTCTGTGCTCCTTGCCATCATTCCTAGCATTCCTAGAAGGCCAGATGTTGCCTATTAATACCGTGATAACCATAACTGTTATGACTTCCTATAGCGAGTTTCTTTCTGGTAGCTAATCTTTGAAAAAACCAAGCTTCACTACTTGAGGTCCTTACCTAGAGGAAACATTTGCTTTTGCACTTAAGCGCTGTCAGAAGTGCTGCGGCTGGAGGAGAGCAGGCTGGCCTGTCTGGTGGAGGGCCTTCTGGGTTTCCTTTGAAGTCCCTGGGAGCGTGTCGCAGAACGGGGACAACTGTCCCAGTGGAGGGCAGCGATAAGCATCAACATCCCAACCTCGAGTGAAAATGTGTTCGCTCCTGAAGTCGTGCGTCTCTGGTTTCCATTTGTATTCAGACCTTGTAAGGACCCTGAAACCTAGCACAGGAGCTTGCTTTCTGGTCCCCGATGGACTGAGCATTTGTTACTCTGGAAAAAGGATCCATCCTGTGGGGGTGTCCGTGGCAGCTGAATGAACCCCAGAAAGGATGAGGGATTACAAGTCGGCCCTGCTTCCAATTGGATGTGATTTCAGCCGAGTGAGGTATTATTTTCCCTTTATGTTTAACTCCCTGATGCTTTCCTTCCCTGTTAGAAGGTGAAGTGGATCTTGCTCGGCCCAGGCCAGTGCTGTCAGCGCTCCTGGATGAGGCACCGCAGGCTCTGGGCTCTGGATGGGCATTTTCTGGAAGCTTCCTAAAAGCCAGCAGGGTTCCTTGTGTTTTTTCCAGGTGGGGCTTAAAAAAAAAAAAAAAAAAAAAGGTCTCATTGCAATGCTCTAGAAACTTTAGAAAGATTTCTCTTTGGTTGTTGTTAGGTGCCATCGAGTCATGTCCGACCCATAGTGACCCTCATAGGGTTTTCAATGGCTGGTTGTTTCGGGATTGCCTCAGGAGTGGATTGCCACATCCTGCTCCCATTTTTGTGGTGCTGAGAATCGAAACCAGGACCTCAGAGACTGCAGAGCGGCCCTCTACCAACTGAGCTAAACCCCAGCCTTCTCTTTGGTAGACCACGCTGTTTCTGAGGATGACTACAGTATTTATATGCAGAATTAACATTTTGGACCAGGTTCCAATATGAAGCAACACCATCAGCTGTAATCTGGCCTAACCATAATAGGACCTTACATCATGATTAACTCAGAAATGCACTGTTTACACACTTAGGCTTAGGCTTAATCCTATTGTGACCCCATCAAATTGGCCACACACAGGGAAAGCTCCCCTTCTTTCCCCTGTAAGCAAAGTTCACAATGCCTGAGTTGCCTTTGACCTCTCGCACCTACATGGAATGACCACATCTCTGCCCAGGTCCTGCCTTAGCCCCTGGATGGGATCTGCCAAGATCCCCCAGGGTCTGATCCCACAGGCTTGGGGCTCGGATCCTATAATGTCACAACACTGGCACAGCCAAAGACAGGACCGCACCCAGGATGAAGTAGCTACCAGTGCTCCCTCCCTGCCCAGGGTCCCAACTTATCAGAAGAAGAAACAGGGAATAGAGAGACTTCAAGCGCAAGAGCAGAGGGGAGAGCGTCAGCACAGACGAGCCCTCCCCGAGCATCTTTTCCTGCCCAACATTGCACCAGCTTTCGGAAGCTGCTCTTCCCTCAGGCATCCTCTGCTTGTTGCTGTCTGGTTTTAAGATTCCCTGGGACTACATTGAATTAGACTCCCACATATCTCTCCCCCATTGGATTTTGGGTCTGATGAAGACAGCGATTATGCTAATTTATTCAACCAAGCAAAATTTACTGAGCAGCCACTGTACACCAGATGTTTTCCCAGGCCCTGGGACACAGTAGTGACCAAGACAGCTGGGCCTTCACTGTGGTAGAACTCCGTTCTGGTGACAGAAACAAACTTGTTGATTTTTTTTTTCCCAAATACCTTTACGTTCCCAGACCCTAACATGGTGGCCATTGTATAGTCAGGGTGTGATATATATTGTTGTTGTTATTAAGTGCCGTCAACTTGGGTCTGACTTATAGCAACCCTATAGCCAACAGAACCAAACACTTCTAGACACTGTGCCATGCATATGATCATTTGTATGTTTGAGTCCATTGTTGCAGCCACTGTGTCAATCCATCTAATTGAGAGTCTTCCTTTTCTTATCGACCCACATGCGTACAAATATCTATACATATACAGACAGAGATAAAGAGGCGACGGGTGAACCTGGAACCTCAAGGTATGTGAAAGATGAGATGAAATACCTTTAGAGTGTGGATTAAGTGCCTCCATTTGTTTCAGAATACCAGAGGGAAGGATTATCACCTTCACACCTACCTGCTGACTGCTGAATGACCTCTAAGTCACTCCCTAGGAATATTGCAGAGTTTAGGGTAACCCATACACGTGGCTGTGGCTGTACCCCCATCCTTCTGTGCTTCAGGCTTATCAGGGAGGGTACCACAGTCTGGTGACCAGGTCAACATGGAGGGTACAGGGATGACAAAGGCCACATTGTTGTGTGGTGCTGGGTTTCTGGCACGTTAGATCTGAGCTGCTGGTACGCGGTTCCCAGCCTGCTGTGCACCCGACCCCTATTGATAACTATACGGTTTCCTTGTCCAGGTTTGAGAGGAGGGCAGAGACTTGGGAAGGGCAATTGGGAGTCATTTTTATGGAATGATACGGGTCTGGAAGAGTGATGGTAGTTTTTCCTCTAGAGTTATGATCTCTCCAGACAGGGGAAAAGTATACTGTGCAAGCAGAATTCATGACACAATCAGATGCAATTATTTTTATCTTTATCCTCCTCTCTTCCTTCAAAGTTCTATCTGATCCAGATGAAATTTCTGGTTGGCCAATTTTTAGAGCCTACTTAGGTCCTGGAGTGACTTTAATTCATGAGTATAGTCCTAACTTAGAAATGACAAGGCTGAGTCCAAAATGTCAATGAAAACTCTGCACTTGATCTAAAATAAAACACTGTCATCCTGAATCTTTGCCTGCCTCAGGCTGGGGGCCAGCAGGGGGACATGAGGAGGGTTTTTTGGTACTTCTCTACAATATTGTTGCTGTTAGGTGCTGTCCAGTTAGATCCAACTTATAGCGACCCTATGTACAGCAGAATGAAACACTTCCCAATTCTGTGCCAGGCACATGATCTTATTTGTTTAAGCCCATTATTGCAGACACTGTGTCAACCCATCTAGTGGAAGGTCTTCCTTTTTTCACTGGCCTGCCATTCTCCCATACATGATGTCCTTCTCCAGGAATTGGTCCCTCCTGACTACATGTCCAAAATACGTAAGATGCAGTCTAGCCGTTCTTGCTTCCAAGGAGCACTCTGGTTGCACTTCTAGGATAGATCTGTTGGTTCTTTTGGCAGTCCATGGTACATTCAATAATCTCCTCTGGCATAATTCAAAAGCATCAATTCCTGTCTCCCTTGTTCAATGTCCAGCTTTCACAACCATATCTCAGTGGGAGAGCGCTTGCAAAGCATTGCATAAGGCCCTGGGTTCAACCCCAAAGTACTGTTAAATAAATAAATAACTTGCTGAGAATCCAAGAGGTGACTGCTGAGAAGTGGAAGGACAGCAAATGTTGGGTATAAAGAAGGTGTTTCTGAAAGGCAAGGGAAGGATGTGGCAGGGGCCTCTAGTACTCTACCACCATTTCTTCTTACCTTCTTTCGTAGTGAAAGAGATGAGCCTGGGCACACATCTGCGTGGGCAGAGACTACATTTCCCATCTGCCTACCCAATGGAGATGAGTTTGATCTTGGGAGAGAATTCTACCCCGTGGGGTGTACATAGTGGTAGGGTGCACCATTTCGGGGCCAGAACCACACCTACCACACATTGCCTTCCACTCTCTACCCTTTCCTGTTGGTGATAACCACTGGGACAGGCCAGGTTTGACCACATGGACAACAAAGGTCAGGGAGCAACGAGGCAAAGCTGACCAGCAACCAGCTCCCTGAATGCCCATGTGGAGCAGAGCCAAAGGCTAGCCTGGAAATCTGACTTCAAATTGCAATGTAGAAAAAGATTCTTCGTTCTTTGAGTTTTAGTACTTGTTGTTGTTAGGTGCCATTGAGTCAGGTCCCACTCACAGCGACACTGTACAACAGAGCCAAACACTCCCCGACATTGTGTGATGCCTGTTGCTATGTCAGTACTCGTCCGCTATTCATAGGGTTTTCAATGGCTGATTGTTTTGGAAGTGCACTGCCGGGTCTTTCTTCCTGTTGTTGCAGCCACTATTTCAACGAGGAGTTTTTTATTATATCAGCCTTGCCTTCCTCTAGCTTCCACTCCAGATAGATGGCTGGCAAGTGACCACCCAAATAGAAGGCTGGTAGGATATTTCCTATGGCAGAGAGGGTCAGAGATGCCTGATAGGATATTTAAGAGGTGACCAATTCTGGGCTATACTACAGCTCTCCTTGGTTGTTTTAACATCTGAACATTGAACAGCCTTTTATGAGTGGTGGTTTGAGAAACAAAGGTCAGGGTGGACATAGTGACAAGGTGAAAAATGTTGGAGCAGATGGGACACAGAGAAGAGACTGAGAATTCAGTTATTGTTGTTAGGTACCCTCGAGTTGGTATCTGACTCATAGTGACCCTACGTACAACAGGCAAAACACTATTGTCAGTGCATCTCTGCTGTTCATAGAGTTTTTAATGGCGGATTGATTTTTGGGAGTGGGTTGCCGGGTCCTTCTCTCTGGCATTTAGTAGAAGTAAGAAATTGTAGGAAATGGTAAGTAGGAGAACCAGAGAGCTGATCTGCTCCCAGAGCCTTCCAGGATATCCCACAGAGGGCACTAGAGTATGGTGTATGGGAGATGAGGGCCAAGCCAGTTTTCTCCAGTAAGTGAACCCTAACCCCAGGATGTTGTAAGATGAGGCCACGTGGGCAGAAGCACAGGTGACATCTTTCCCTAGAGTTCCAATCCTCCCTGCCTTGTAGGCTCCAAGTCACCCCCTCCAGGAGGTGTAACAGGTCACCTCCACCCTTGGATCCCCATGAAAGGGGACCCTTCAGGAGGGTTCTACAAAATTTCACCAAGAAGAGCCTTCGTCCCTAGTGGGCCACGCAATATGCAGAATATGGTATTCAGCTTTGCACCATTGTTAAACTAAAAATATAATTGACGATGAGTTTTTTGCTTGACAATAATTGACGATGAACTGTTTTTGCTAAACACAGGTTGGTGTCTGAAGTTCCACTGTGGTCTATCATCAGAAAGCCCTCAAGTGAGGATGAACTCAGAATTAGATTTTTTTTACATATAAAAATGAGAATGTTTCCTGTGTTGAGAGGGCTTGACCTATATCTTCTACCTGAGGGTGCCTGAGCTTATAGTAGTGTCTGAAAGACAATCCCAAGGCCCCAGGGTCCCTCCTTTGTTGTTGTTGTTGTTAGGTGTCGTCGAGTCAGTATCCGACTCATAGCGACCCTCTGTACAACAGGGGAAACACTATTGTCAGTGCTCCTCTGCTGTTCATAGGGTTTTCAATGGCTGATTGATTTTTGGGAGGGGGTTGCCAGGTCCTTCTCCCAAGCCTACAGCTTCTGGTGTTCCCAGGCAGTCTCCCACCCAGGTACTAACCAGGCCCGACCCTGCTTAGCTTCCGAGATCTGACAGGATGGGACGCCACAGGACTACAGGTGCAGGCAGAGTCCCTCCTAGAGATGTCAAATTATAGATATAAATTTGCTCTTTCAATTTTTTCTCCTTTCTCCTTTCAGGAAAGAACCCACACTTTACCTTCCTCAGCAGTGAAATAAATGAGTCAAAACAGCAGCTGCTGATGAAAACTCGATTTCCGAACGCATTCCATGGCTTATTTGTGGAGGGAAATGTTCCTTACCTTTTGAACTTTCAGATAGCTGGCAATAGCAAATGCACAAGCTCTTTTTTTTTTTTTTTTTTTTAATTAAACAGGAAAAAATATCACACCATGCCTTGGCTGGTAACCAAAGCAGGAGTTGCAATGGCTTTTCCTACACGATCGCTCCACACATGTGTGGTTGGGTGGCAGGAACAAGGACCGGGCGTGGATCTCGCAATGGCGACACCCTAAGGTACCCTCTTAGAACGGGCAGCAGCGGCCAGGGCTTCTGGCAGCGGGTGACAAGCAGAAATGCGAACGATCCATTGACACTGTGTACTGTGTAACCTTGCACCTTATTGACTATAAATCAGAAGCGTTCAAAAAATCAGCACATCCCCTTTCTGTCTGGGCCTGCGAAACCGTTTCCTTTAATCCTGTAGATGCCTGTGGTTTCAGAGGCTTGAGATGTTCCAGTCCATGGGCCACATGGATGTGGTTAGTTGGTGACCCGGGTGTCTACTGAGGTCTGTGACCATGGATTGTTGCAGAGCCGCACCTGACGACCTTCTCCTGGCGAAGCTGAGAACATTCTCGACGCATTAGTCACGATGAGCCTGCCTTCCTTTCTCTCTCTGTCTCTTTCTTTTCTTTCTTTCTTTCTTCTTTCTCTTTTTCTCTTTCTTTCATTCTATTTCTCTCTCTCTTTTTCTTTTTTTCTTTCTTTCTCTCTGCCTCTTTCTTTCTCTCTCTTGTCTCTCCTTTCTTTCTTTCTTTTCTCTTTTTCTTTCTTTCATTCTCTTTCTCTCCCTTTCTTTTTCTTTCTTTTTCTTTCCTTCCTTCTTTCTCTCTGCCTCTCTTTTTCTTTCTCTCTCTCTTCTGTCTCTCGCTTTCTCTCTTTCTTTCTCATCTCTCTTTCTTTCCTCTCTCTCTCTCTCTCTCTCTCTCTCTCTCTTTCTTTCTTTCTTTCTTTCTTCTTTAACACACAGGAAATATTCCTCTCCAAGAGCACATGATTTGGCCAATAGCCACTGCCTCAATCCAGAACAACTTCCCCACCTATCATGAGGTCTCCAAGATAAAGTTTGCTGGAGCTTAGCCTTTGTGGTGGAAATGTCCCCAAGTTTCATACACTCAAGGCATGCTTTGGCACTCAGTCACTCTGCAAATATTGACTGAGCAGAGTTCACAGGGGCCAATAGGGTAAACTGTATGGCAATTATTCCTCATGCCTAGAACTTACCCACAAGCCACACAGAGTCACACAGGCACTATTTTGTTCTTAAAGGGGCATTTGGATATCAAATTATGGACAGTTGTACAGGCAGTACCACCCTTCTGTTAAAGAGTTGAAGACTGGAATGGCAACAGACTCACATGTGAGGTCCAGGTGGGTGCTATCTGGCGGCCGCCATGTACCTATTGGCATTGGGATCACCAGCTGCCAAAGCCAGGTTCCCAGTGCTAATGAGATGGACACCAGGACTCTCTCTGGTCATGCCCATCAGTATTTTGTCATTTACAACCCTACTACAATAAGATCATGTGCCTGGCACAGAATGGGGAAGTGTTTTGATCTGCTGTACATAGGGTCACTATGAGTCAGACTCAACTCTACGGCACCTAGCAACAACAACAACACAGCCTTTCAGGTAAGAAATCAAAATCTGAAGCCACTTGCATTATTCAGAAGAGCCTGTTAAAAAGTAGAGAGTGAAGGAAGATTGCGATTGGGTGGAAATTGGCTCATCTGTGGTGGCCAGGTTTTTGCGTCACATTGGATAAGCTTGGGGACCTGGTTGTGCATCAAGCACTCGTCTAGATCAGAAGTAGCTCTGTACTGCTCTAACAAGATCCATCGCCAGAGCTGTCCTTCCTGTGGTCTTCATGGATTATGTTTGTGTCCCCTGAAGTCCTCAGCATGTGTCACCTCTCCTTTTCAAGTGACACGTAGTGTTTGGACACTATGCGCCTAACGTCATGGGTGAGGGTCTGAATGGTGCCTTCCACGTCGCTGCCTCCAGCAAAGGCCAGCAGAGGGCTCCATACTGGAAGCTCTCCAACTCCTATTTGTAGGAGAAGGGAATGGATAGGTTCCGTGGGTTGGTATGGGGTGAACGCTTCCCCCAAGGGCTCGTGTGCTGGATGCTTGTTCCTCAGAATGGGAATATTAGGGAGTGGCAGAATCTTTAAGAGCTGGAGCCTCATAGAAGGGGATTAGGCCACTGGGACCACCGTCTTTGAAAGAGATTAAGTTCCTTTCCATGGAACCCCAGTTCCTGAGACAACAGATTGTTAGAAGAAATTTGGCCCCTCCCCTGCCTCTCTGGCTGTCTCTCCTACCATATGGTCAGCCCCTCTCACACCACGAGGCTTTCACCTGCTGTGGCACCATCTACCATGGGACACAGCAAAGTAGGCTGTTCACCAGCACAGAGCAGATATCACTGCCCTGCTCTTGAGCCTCCAAAACTGCAAGCTAAATAAGCCTATTTTCATTTTAAGTTATCATAGAGCCTCAGGCATTCTGTCATAGCTACAGAATGTTGACATCTATAGGAGGGAGTCTGGGGACTTGGGATCATCTTTCAGTCTGTAGATAGAAGTATAGTGTCCTATGTATTTTCAAGCCTTGGTTTTCCTAGAGAAACTTAAGAAGTCTTTTAAAATTATTTTCAGAAAGCAATTAAGAACAGACCTTTAGGCCAAATTCTGGAGATGGATGGGACTGATATTTGCCCAGCAGCATGAATGTGCCTAATGCCACCAAGCGTGTACTTAAAAATGAGTGAAATGGTAACATTTATTTTATGTACCTTTGCTACAATTAAATAAATAATTTTGTTTTTTAACTAAAAACACTTCAAACCTACTGGTACAGTGTAAACTAACAAGCTAGAGAATCAGTTAATAAACTTCTCTCACCAAAGTGGCAAATGTCATTTTGCCTTCTTCTTATACTGAAACCCTGGGCTGAGATCATACATACTTTTAGGGTATGACTTGAATTTTCAAAAACAAAATAAGTTGGTACAATTACAGTTCCCATATTGCACCCATTTGTTTTCCAAATAATGGTGAATGCAAAGAGTACTGCCTCCTCTTCATGTCCAATAAAACAAATCTATAGACGACTATGGAACAGTCCATAATTTTATACAGGAAGCTTCCATCCGAGGGAATCTCATCAGTCCTCTGCTATTATTTATTGGTTCCTACATTTATTGCTTTTTCATAACTCAGCAATGCTGGTGCAATTGAAGACAGCTTAATTAAATGTCAGATGTGGGTTTCTGATAAAGCTGGCATGGAGCCAGGGCATTCTGAGATTCTCAAATAGCATAATCAAATAGCATAATTTTTTTCCTAGAACACGGAGGTCATCAACACACAGTAATCTGAAACACTTATTGTCCGGCCATCTGGCACCTTCTCATTTCCAGTTCCCCTGCACTATAATTTTGCTCCTATTTGTGAGAAACTATGAATGTCTCCACTTTGGTAGATTGTATTAAGTTACACACTGTTCAGTTGAGGTATTTTTTAATGAACTAATTACATGTTAGTTAATAATAGAACATTGCTTCAACAGCCAACTGTCGAATATAACTTTTAAAGAAATGACTTCAATCGTGTAATAAGAATGTCTGGGGATAGGATTGATCTATGAAAATAATATGACTACCAAGGCTGAGCTATTGAGTTATAAATAAAGGTATAAGTATTAGATATCAGCATTATTAGTAGTAACAGTATCAATAACAAGGACAAAATTTAAATCTTAGGTTTTTGCTGTTCAAATCATGTTTTCTATAATGTTGCCTGTGCTTAATTTTATCAGTGAATAGTAACTAAAATATGGCAAGTCATACTAGATAGGTTCATTGTTAAACTCCAATCAAAAGTTCTGGCTGTGAAGATGGTACAGTTGATTGTCCTCTATAATATTGACTTTTAATGCCAACTCCTAATTCTACCACACCTAATTCTAAAATGGAAAAACAATCATGACACCATGCTCAGATTTTTGTTGTTAGGTGCTATCAACTTAGGTCCAACTCACAGTGACCCTGTGTACAACACAACAAAACACTTTCCAACATGGTGCCATGCACACAATCAATGGTTAAACCCACTGTTGCAGACACTGTGTCAATCCATCTAGTGGAGGGGCTTCCTTTTGCTTATTGACCCACTACTCTCCCAAACATGATGTCCTCCTCCAGGGATTGGTCCTTCCTGACTACATGTCCAAAATATGTCAGATGCAGTCTAGCCATCCTTGGCTTCCAAGGAGCACTCTGGTTGCACTTCTTCTAGGAAGGATTTGTTGATGCTTTTGGCAGCCCGTGGTATATTCAATATTTATCTCCAGCACCATAATTCAAAAGCATCAACCCTTCTCCTGTCTCCCTTATTCTCTGTCCAGCTTTCACAAGCATATGATGCAACTGAAAATACTGTGATATGAGTTGAGTGCAGCTTCATCTTCAATGTGACATCTGTGGACATGGATGATCATCTCTTAAAGACAGCCTTTGTCTTTCTAGGTATGCTGGCTCTGGACCTGTCTGGCCTCAGATTCATCCTTCATTGTCCCTTGCTTTGCTTTGCAGGACTGGTTTCTCTGGTTCCCATATCAAGTGGCATCTGCCTGGACTTGGCCCATGAAAAAGAAACCCCAGCAGGAAGTTGTTGTTGTTGTTGTTGTTAGGTGCCATCGAGTCAGTATCCAACTCATAGCGACCCTATGTACAACAGGTGAAACACTATTGTCAGGGCTTCTCTACTATTCATAGGGTGTTCAATGGCTGATTGATTTTTGGGAGGGGGTTGCCAGGTCCTTCTCCCAAGTCTACAGCACCTAGTGTTCCCAGACAGTCTCCCATCCAAGGACTAAGCAGGCCTGACCCTGCTTAGCTTCCAAGATCTGACAGGATCGGACGCCACAGGGCTATGGATGCAGGTGCATCAGGAAGGTGGGGAGCACAAAACGGGAAGGGGGAGGCGAGAATGCGCTGTGCTCCCTGTGGTCTCCCTGGCAACAGCTACATCTTTTCCACCTGCCTACTCGGTTCCTCCTCCTTTGTGGGTCCAGCTCAGCCATGGCAGGGTCTTCCTGCCTTTGCTAATTCCTGGGCAGCTGCACTGCACCAAGAGGCTTCTATTGCAGTATTGCCAATTCCCTGCACGAAAGTCCTACCGTTCTAACCAGTCAATGGTTTTTATTTCCTGGCAGATTATGAATGAGATACCAGACTGAAAATCACAATCCCCGGAGGCCATCTCCATTTTCCATTCATTTCAGATGTTCAGTTCTCAACTGTTTTTTAATCACATCTTTTTGATGTAGACTTGCATAAAATATTCATCCAGTGAGAGCTTAAGAGAAGCGGGGGGTGGCCAGGTATTTATAGGCTACTGTAATTTCTGTCTAACTTTCTCTATCTTGGAGCTCCCCCCTTCCCCACACAGCAGGGCACACATTTTGGGTGACATCACACGCACCCAGGGGCATGATGTCATCTCGCTCATTGTGTTACAAACAGATTTAATAATGCATGGCTGCATCTTAAACCCCGCGATGGAACGCTCCTCCCCGGCAGCCAGACTCAGGATCCATCTGGTAGACCTGTTAGCCAGCGACCCCCGGAGCTCAGCACGTTCCTCCCTGTTGAGACACAGCAGAAATGACTCCTACAGACTTGAGGCTGTTTTAAAACACAGCCATGATGTCACCACTGTGGATATTTTGCTCTTTGTGCCTCTCCTTGCTCTACCTCTCCTTGCTCCTCTCTCCTCATTTCTTCCCTGAGGTCTTAAAAAGTAGCTGGAAATATTTTTTGGCATTTGTCACGGATCAAGCCACCTGAAACCTTGTCTCCTACTGTTCTCCTAAGGGCATGTGAGTTACTGAGAGGGACGTGGCACAGCTTAAGGCCACCAAGACCATTGTGGGAAGCGTTTGACTTCTAATGCTGCAAAAGGATGACTTACATGTTGTTGTTGGTGGTGGTAGGTGCTGTCAAGTCAGGTCTAACTCATAGCAACCTGATGTACAACAGAATGAGACACTTCCTGACACTGTGCCATGCCTGGCACGATGTCAGTGCTTCTCTGCTATTCATAGGGTTTTCAATGGCTGTTTCAACAGTGGTCTGCCAGGTCCTTCTCCCAAGGCTACAGCACCTGGTGTTCCCAGATGGTCTTCCATACCCATACCAGGCCTGATCTTGCTTAGTTTCTGAGATCAAACAGGATTGGATGCCAAGGTGGTGTGGCTGCAGACATGCCTTCCATGTTCTTGTTATTGTTGTTAGGTGCAGTGGAGTGGGTCCCACTCATAGTAACCCTCATAGGGTTTTCCAAGGCTGATTGTTTTGGTAGTGGGCTGCCAGGTCCTTCTCCCATTTTTGAGGTACTGAGGGTCAAACAGGGCCTCAGAGAGCACAGAACAGCAACCAACTGAGCTAAACCCCAGCCCCAAAATGTCATAAGTGCTGTGTGCCCACTTCTCCGATCTAGAATCACCTTTGACTTCTGTCTTTCCCTCCTCTCTCCTATCTCATCACGGAGGACTCTTGTCTCCGGTCTTGCTGATCGCTACCTCAGGCTACCCCCAAACATCCAGCGTGTGGGCCACTCATCATCTCCTGGATTCTCCATAAGAGCGCTCCCATCTCTCCTGGTGCTTATGCTGTTCATCAGCGCTGCTTTCTTGGAAAGCTCTGGCTTATTCTTCAAAGTCCTTCACAAATGTCACTTTCTCTGAAAAGGGAAAGGAAGTGGGTCAAACACATGCTTTAAATTGATCCGAGCAGGGTAATGCAGCGTGTGCCTATGATCCCAGCAACTCGGGAGGTCGAGGCACGACTGTCGTGAGCTCAAGGCCAGGTGAAGCCTGCATAACTGAGCAAGACTCTGTCACAAGATAAAAAATAAAGGGCTGTGGGTGCAGCTTAGTGGCAGAGCACCTGCCCAGCATGCGCAAGTCCCAGGATTCAACCCCCTCTGCTTGTTGTTAGGTGTCATTGAGTCAGGTCCCACTCATAGAGACCCTATGTGCAAGAGAAAGAAACGCTACTCCACATTGCCATGCCCAGTGCTGTCAGTGCTTCTCTGGTATTCACAGGGGTTTGTATGGCTGATTGTTTCAGGAGTGAGCTGTCAGGTCTTCCTCCGAAGCCTATAGCACCAAGTATTCCCAAACAGTCTCCCATCTGAGCACAGGGTTCTGACTCTAAATGATTTCGAGATCAGATGAGATCCATGCCAGGCTGATATGGCTATAGATCTTCAACCATCTACTACTGCAAATGATAAGAATAGTAAAATAATAATAATAAGTAATTGTTCTTAAATCAGAAATGTGTCTGTGTATGAGTGTGTGTATAATATATCTGTATGCACATCCTTAAGGATAAGAAGAACAAGAAAGGAAAAACAAATTTGGAAGCTAAAAGGCAACTGGACATTATTACCCAAGGAGCAGAAGTGCTAAGCCAGCAGTTGGGATAACCGAAAACCAACTCAGCTATGTACCACGGAAGCCCCATAGCTCAAACTTTGCCTCAATAAAGTACCTTGAGAAGTAAGTCTGAGGAGTGTAGATAAAGAAAAATGCAAGTATCTTTTCAGGAATAAGCAGAGTACTTACCACTTGTTGTTGTTAGGTACTGTCAAGTCAGTATCTGACTCATAGCAACCCTATGAACAACAGGTGAAAGCAGTGCTTGTCTGCTCTTCATAGGGTTTTCAATGGCAGATTGATTTTTGGGAGTGGGTTGCCAGGTCCTCCTCCCAAGCCTACAGCACCTGGTGTTCCCAGGCGGTCTCCCATCCAAGGACTAACCAGGCCTGACCCTGCTTAGCTTCCAAGATCTGACAGGATCTGACACCACAGTGCTATGGCTACAGGCATTCACAACCATAAGCTATTTTAATAATAAGTTGTCTGCTCACACTTCAGCTCAAGTCCTCATAAAATGAGGCTATGGCCTCATTTTAGCCTTAGCAAATATCTCAAACTGGTTTCCAAAGGCTTTTGATCTTCTATAGCTGCAGAGTGTTTAGCTAAGCTCTGCCCCTTTCATTATTTAAAACCCACACCGTACTCTTTAGGAAATGTTGCTCACATTGTTTTGACTCATTTGCAGGTTAAATCGTCAAAATACTGTTGGGGAAGGGGCATCTTATAAGGTGCTTTTCTTAAAAACAGGAAGCTTTCTTTTGCCAAGGATAAACAAGCCCGAAGCTTCAGGGGCAGGAAGTTGCTCGAAATCTCCAAATCCACAAGGCTGAGAGAGTTCCGAAGTTGGCAACACACCTTCCTCCTCGTTTTGTTTAATGTGGTTGTGGGTCTTCCTCTCAAAACCAAATGCCGACAGCTAAACTGGGATGGGGGGCAAAAGGGCCAACAGGAAGAGAAAATAAACAAGAAAGAGAAGTGACATTTAAGCTAAGCTTTATTTCCCAGGCTTCTTTTAGAGAATCCAGTGGCACTGTGCACCAGGAGAATGACAGCGTTGGTTAGCTGTTCTCAAGGTCCTCATGCAAAGCTGGGTCAAAGTCAAGCCACCAAGTAGGCACTCTTCCTGCCTGCTGTTCCCTCGCTTACCTTCAGCCATCAGCCCTGCCAATCACATGCAGAACACAGCCTGTTTGCCCCTCATTCAAAAGATGTTGCTGTTGTTGTTAGGGACCCTCATAGGGTTTTCAATGGTTGTTTGTTCCAGGATTGCCTTGGGAGTGGATTGCCATGTCCTCCTCCCATTTTTGCAGTGCTGGGAATCGAACCCAGGACCTCAGAGACTGCAGAGCGGCACTCTACTCACTGAGCTAAATCCCATCCCCACTGAAAAGATGAGCGTGCTCCAAAACTTAGATCTACCAGAAATCACCAAGCCTTGTTGCTTCCCAAAGCCAGAAAGCAACTCACCATGTGCTTTTGACTCTTGCAAAGGGGCTCTGCCCAGTTTGGATTCAGGTCCCAGGACCGTTCTCAGTGGTATGTGACAGATGGCAGCGTGGGTGGGCAACGCTGAACAGCCCTGTACCATACCACAGGCAAAACGTTTTTGGCTCCACTCACAGTCTTTCCCTGGGATTGGCAGATTGCTTTGCCTGGTGCTGTGGTTCCCAGAGGTAGGCATCTCTGAAATTTCCGTCCATTTCCAAATCTTTTGAACAAAATACAAGGCACTCACTGGCCGGCATTTCTGAGGTAGCCAGTGCCAGAAACTTATCTGCATTTTTTCTCCTTTTACATCCTACTTCTGAATTTAGTTTTCTTTTTACAATTAGCCCTAGATTCCAGGGAAAGGGGAAGGGCAGAATCCAACTAAAACTCTATTTAGCCTAAGTTAACTCACATCTTAAAAATGAAATAATCCACTTTGGGACAGCTTTTAGCTCCGCATTGCACGGCATTTTGAAGCCATCTAACCGTGGAACTGAAAACCACTCAGCATTTTCCTCCTCCCACCCTGCCTTCCAAATCTAATTAGTACTAAATTCAGTCTTTTTTTTAATAATCATAAGACACATAATTTATCTCTTCCCTCACTCTTGTCTCTGGGCCAGTCAAAAAATGCCACCACATTTGAAATGATCAAATATGCATATGGAATTTTCATTAGAAATTGAAGGAACATGGTTAAACCCAGTTCAATTGCTGGAACACGCTTTCCACCTGTTGCCACTTAGACTAACTCCACCCCCAGGACTAAAATTATGGGGTTATTTATACCCCCCTTCTTGGAGAAGCTAAAGAGGCGAGATAACAGCATGCAAATATCATTTGTTCCCTGTGCTTGTTCAAGAACAGGGAAGGTATTTGGCTTTTCTGAACGCACATAAGAGCTAAATGAACATTACACATCTGTCGTGGAACGCCTAACGTCTTGTTAAAGGCTGTTAAAATGCCCCTGAAAGGGATGAAGTTTTATTCCCTTTATCTTACTTTTCCTCTTTCCCCTTTAATGAGGCAGAACCCTCTCAGTTCAAGTCATTCCTCTATTGGAAAAGCAATAACTGAAGAGTTTGCCAGCCATGTGCAAAGAGACAACTGCAGTCCAGGGAGTTTGGGCTAATAAAAAAAAAAAATACAAAAACTATACTTTGGCAAAGTACAAAGACGGAAGCCATATAGAGGGGATGGAAACCCCATTCAAAAGTAAGACATAATTTGTTGGGTTGAGATCTACATAGCAAGAGTGTTCTGTAATTGCAGCCCACAGATGCCAAAAACAAACAAACAAACAAGAAAAACAAGAAATAAAGCCAAAAAGTAAGCCTGGCAAGGTGGCACACAGTGTCACCCCGGGTCCTGGGGAGGCCGAGTCCGGAGGACTCCAAGGCCAACACTGCCTAGGCCAGTCAGTGAGACGCTGCCTCAAAACCCAAAACTAACTAAATAAAATAAAATGGGGTGGGGTTGTAGCTCAGTGGTGGGACATTTGCCTAGCATATTGAAGGTCCTGGGTTCAGTACCTAGGACTGGAAAGAAAAAGGAAAGAAAGAAAAGATGGATGGATGGAAGGAAGGAAGGAAGGAAGGAAGGAAGGAAGGAAAAAAGAAATGAAGGAAGGAAAGAGAAAAAGAAAGAAAGAAAGAAAGAGGAAGAAGGAAAGAAAAAGAAAGAGAAAGAAAGAAAGAGAAAGAAAGAAAGAAAGAAAAAATTGTTTCCTTTAACTCTTGAATGGTCCTTAGATTCCCTGTACAGGGATTTTCATTTTGTAATTGAGTGTTGTTGCATTATATGCTTGTGAAAGCTGAACAGTAAAAAAAGAGAGACAAGAGTAGAACTGATGCTTTTGAATTATGGTGCTGGAGATAAATATTGAATATCCCATGGACTGACAAAAGAACCAACAGATCTGTCCTAGAAGTGCAACCAGCGTGCTCCTTGAAAGCAAGGATGGCTAGACTGCGTCTGATGTATTTTGGACATGTAGTCAGGAGAGACCAACCCCTGGAGAAGGACATCATGTTTGGGAGAGTGGCAGATCAACAACAATAACAAAAAATAAAATAACAAAGGAAGACCCTCAAGTAGATGGATTGATGCAGTGTTTCATTCTGTTGTATATAGGGTCTCTAGGAGTTGAATCCAACTTGATGGCACCGAACAACAACAATAAATTAAATGTTGGCATATTTAAGCCCACATTCTACTATCTTGGCAGCTCCAAAATGGGGAGATGGTGGCGGGCAGAAAAGACTATGACTATTGCAATGGCATTACCAAGACTGTATGAATTATCTTCTATGTAGTATGATTAGCTAGATCACTGGGTGAAAATGTCTTCTGAAAAGAAAAGGTATTATTTTAAAATCATACATCTAAGGCTGGGCACAATGGTACCTGCCTGTAATTCCAGCTACTTGGGAGACTGAAGCAGGAGGATCATAGATTGGAGGCCAGAGGCAGCCTGCACAGTATAGCAAGACCCTGTCTCAAAAACGAAGAAATGAATGAGAGGGAGGAGGAGGAAGAAGAGGAGGAGGAAGAGGAGGAGAAGAAGAAGAAGAAGAAGAAGAAGAAGAAGAAGAAGAAGAAGAGGAGGAGGAGGAGGAGGAGAAGGAGGAGGAGGAGGAGGAGGAAGGGGAGGAAGAAGAAGAAGTGGAAGAAGAAAGAAAGAGGAGGAGGAAGACAGAAGGAGGAGGAGGAAAAAGAATGAAGGAAGAGGAGGAGGAGGACAGAAGGAGGAGGAGGAGGAAACAAAGAAGAAGAGGAGAGATATTCTGGGGGTGCAGCTAAGGGGAAGGCTTGCCTAGCATGCATGGGCCCCTGGGTTCAACCCCCAGTACTGAAAAAAGAAAAAGAAAATCATACATTTAAGTAATAATCCAAATCCTAATGGTAAGTTCTAAACAAATCGATTGACATAGCACAGACACATTGTTTTCCTTACGAATTTATAAATTCATCCTTCCCTGTGATTGAAAATATTCCATCCATGGCTAGAAAGAAAATGCTTTTCTCATATTCCAATTATTTTTTATCCATGCAATGAGTTCATTATCTCCCCGGTCAGGGCGATTGCTCTGCCTACTTTCCTTTTTTCTGCCCACATCATTGTGCGTCTGTCAACGCCTGAACCTGAGCCCCCGAAATTGCCCCTGATGCTCTCTTCTTCCTTCTCTCTCTCCCTCCCTCCCTCCCTCCATCCTCTTTCTCTCTCTCTCTCTCTCTCTCTCTCTCTCTCTCTCTTTCTTCTTTCTTTCTTTTCGGTACCTGAGGGTGGAACCCAGGGCCTCACACATTCTTTGCAAGTGCTCTGCCACTGGGCTGCACCCTCGTCCCATTTTTCATTTTCCATTTTGAGTCAGGGTCTCCCTAAGTTACGCAGACTGCCTCTGGCCTTGAACTTGTGATCCTCCTGCCTCCACCTCCCAAGTCACTGGGATGACAGACGTGGCCACCGCACTGGGTTCAGATGAAACTTTTCTGATGCTGCTTTGCATGACTCATTGCAGGATTTGAAACTCCACGTGCGCTGTCCAGGCTGTTAATGTTTGGAGATACTTTAATGATGACCTTATTGTGAATTAGGGAAAGTCTGAAGCCTTCGTCGGCCATCAGACACCATCAATCATCTGTCTCCGGGTACCATGTCGAAACCTCATGGCCCGGGCTTCTCTGAAAACACTAACTCTAGACAAATTAATCTCTTCATTGCTCCCCCAAAAATCAACCCCAACCCCTCTCCCTATCTTGGTTCACTCAAAGCATTTACCTTTCACAGACCACAGCCCTGTTTATTTAGACTGTCGCAGCTTGATTGACACCTTCTTCTCCAGACTATTGTATTCAACAGTCACTTAGTGCATGCTCTGTTGTCTATTTTATTTATTGATTTTTGCAGTACTGGGGGTTGAACCTAGAGCCTCATGTATATCTTGCAAGTGCTCTACCACTGGGCTGCATCCCTAACTTTTTTGTTATTATTATTATTTTGAATCAGGATCTTGCTAAGTTGCACAGATTCATAGTGACCCTATGTATAACTGGGAGAAGGACCTGGCAACCCCCTCCCCAAAATCAATCTGCCATTGAAAACCCTATGAGCAGCAGAGAAGCACTGACAATACTGTTTTGCCTGTTGTACAGAGGGGCGCTATGAGTCGGACACCGACTCGATGGCACCTAACAACAACAACAACTGTGTACAACAGAATGAAACACTACCCAACACAGTGCCGTGCTCATGATTCTTTTATGTTTGAGCCTAATGTTGCAGCCACTGTGTTTCTTCTCATTTTGAGTCATGCCACACCAGCAAAAGGAGGTCCCAGGGGCTTTGCTCCATTTCCATCATCAAGGTCGACTCTACATTGAGGAGGCAACTCTTCCCCAGTTGTTTCTTGAGTGCCTTCCAGCCTGGGGGGCACATTTTCTTACACTATATCTGACAGTGCTTCTCTGCTATTCATAGAGTTTTCTGTAGGGAGAAATTAGGAGGAAATTGGCAAAAATCCCAAACTGGGAAAATGACTTTTGAATATCTGGTTTGTAAATTAGAAATCTAGTGAAAATGGAAGTAACTTGGCTGCATGTTTGTACAAAACCCTTCACACCGAACCTGATTGGACAATTGGACTCAACACTGATTGATTGGCTCAGGCCATTCCATGGGCGAGCTATATAAAGAGCTGTGCTGTGGCAGCTCGACCCTTTTCACCCTTTCTCTTACCCGAGCCATCAGCAGGGAAACAGCTTGACTCTTTTGGCCCAGATCTTCCACCGCCAACAAGGAAAGATCTCTCGCCCAGACCTTCGATGAGGAAAGAAAGCTCTCCGCGCCGCGACCATCAACAAGGAAAGAACCCACTCTCCATCTGATCACAATGAAGCAAGAACTGTCTCCTCGTGACTACTGAGACCACCAACTCAGGTGTTTGCCCCTGGAAGGCAAAAGTGCCTGAGGATTTTCCTTTCTCCCATCTCTGCCGGCGTCCCGAGGGCTGCAGGAATCTGCGCCCCTCACCCGAGGGTCCCAAGTGAATTGTGTTTAGTGTCTATGTGTGCGGCAGCGCCACCCATCCAAACATCCAGGCCAGACCAGGAGGTGCGCGCCCCACAGTTTTCAATGGTTAATTGTTTTGGGAGTGGGCTGCTGGGTCCTTCTCCCTAGTGTGGAAGCTCAGCTAAAACCTGTCCACCATAGGTAGCCCTGCTGGTATCTGAAATATCAGTGGCATAGCTTTCAGCATCACAGCAATTAGCAGAGCTAGTTAAGAGCCTTTTCTGATGTTATCTTCTTGGAACTATATCAGGAATCTATAAGCTAGTTTCCCTGATTGAATACGGTAGCTTGCAAATGTTCTCTGCCATCCATTTACAATATCCTGAGTTGCTCCACACTATAAATATGGTATTTGTAAGATTATGGCCCTGGCAATATTATCCTCAGCTTTGACCCACCCACAAGCACATCAACTAGAAGTTTTTCATTTTAAGTGAAGGAAAGCTCAACGTGAACTGGTTTGAATGACAGAACCTATCACTTCATGCAGGTTATGGCCGGGTTTTCAAGCCTAATTCCTTCAGCACATGAATCACAGCTTCTGTTAGCTCTTCCCTCATGAGTTTTTCCATGAGCTGCCTTTGCCCTTCACCTGGCCTCCTCACAGTGCACAAAACAGCTGCCACCACTCCACCCCTCACATCTGTCCCAATCAATTCCCCACTAAACAGAAGTCCTGAACATTTGTTGTTAAGATCAGTTGGCTAAGCTTAGTGAAGAAGGGACAATGTAAAGAGTAGAAAGAAGGAGGGAGGGGAGGAGAAGAAGAAATTAAGATTGCAGAAGGTGGGATGGGGAGGAGGGTCAATGTAGAGGAATAAAGGGGGAGAGGATCATCTCAACTTAAATGGACACAACTTCATGAATACATTGGAAAAGTAGGGGAACAGAACCCAAATATGCAATGAGTTTTGCTACATATTAGTCAAAAGGCTTCATAAACATTGTAAGTTGATAACAGTGTAACCAAAAGTGATGTAATAGTTGCATAATGGAAAAAAACAGTGCTGTGTTACTCTGTACCCCACCAACATTTACCAATAAAGGGAGAAAAAAAAGATCAGTTGGCTTGGGCTTAAGTGGCAGTCATTCCTGAGCCCATTATAGGGGTTGAAACAATGCTAATCAGATACTCTAACTGGAACTCACTCCTAGAAGGGGACCTGGTTCAAATCCACAGAAATAACACAGATGTGCAGAATGGCGGGTGCAAGTGCTTGCTGGATACTACAGGCCACTACTTGGTAACATAGTGTCCACTTACACTGTGATACTGTATATATGCTCTTTATTATTATTGTTGTTATTATTATTTTGACTCAGGGTCTTGCTAAGTTGTGCAGGCTGGCCTTGAACTCACAATCCTCCTGCCTCAGCCTCCCAATTTGCTGGGATAACTGGCGTGAACCACCACACCCAGCTTTGTACATATGCTCTTAAAACTTCTGTTACATAGGCTATATGAAGTCTCTTCAAAAACAGAGATGATCCAAAGTCTCACCTAGTTAGAAAATCTAACTCTGAGTCTAGAATTACTGCATGCTAGGTGCCTAGCCTCACATGTGTCTGTGTACTTGTGCTGTGGGGGCTTGCACCGTGCTGTGATGCTGAAAGCCATGCCACTGATATTTCAGATACTAGCAGGGCCACCCATGGTGGACAGGTTTCAACTGAGCTTCCAGATTAAGACAGACTAGGGAGAAGGACCCGGCAGCCCACTCCTGAAACAACTAGCCATTGAAAACCCTATGAGTAGCAGAGAAGCACTGTCAGATATAGTGCCAGAAAATTAGGCTGGAAGGCATTCAAGAAACAACTGGGGAAGAGTTGCCTCCTGAAAGTAGAGTCCAATCTTAATGATGGGAATGGAGTAAAGCCCCTGGGACCTCCTTTTGCTCATGTGCTATGACTCAATATGAGAAGAAACATAGTGGCTGCAACAATGGGCTCAAACATTAAAAGATAGTGTGCATGGCATGACATTGTGTAATGCTCCCTTCTGTTGTACATAGGGTCACTGTGAATCATATTTGATTAGACGGCACCTAACAACAGGTGCCCAGCAGTGCCCCTTGCCATCCAGAAAACTTCCTAAAATAGAGGTTTTCAGACCCTTCTTACAGACTACCTCAGATACTCTCAGACTCCTTTGCTTCTTTCTTTCTCTTTCTCTTTCTCTTTCTTTCACTTTCCTTCATTCCCTTTTTCCTTTCTTTCTTCCTTTTTCTTTTCTTTCTTTCTTTTTTTCTCTTCACTTCCCTTCTCTTTCATTCCTTCCTTCCTCTTTCTCTCTTTCCTTCCTTTCTCTTTCTTTTCTTTTCCTATCTCTTTACTTTCTTTCCCTTTCATTCCTTCCTTTCTTTCTCTCTTTTCTTTCTTTCCTTTTCCTTTCTCTTTACTTACTTTCTTTCTTTCTCTTTCCTTCCTTCCTTTTCTTTCTCCCTTTATTCTTTCTTTCTTCCCTTCCTTCTTTCTTCCCTTCCTTCTTTCTCTTTCCTTCCTTCCTTTTTCTTTCTCCCTTTCTTCTTTCTTTCTTTCTTTCTTTCTTCCCTTCCTTCTTTCTTTCTTGCCTGCTATTATCACTACACTATATACAAGTGCAGGCTGGGATTTAGCTCAGTGGGTAGAGCGCTGCGCTGCAGTCTCTGAGGTCCCGAGTTCAATTGCCAGCACTGCAAAAACGGGAGAAGACCTGGCAATCCACTCCCAAGGCAATCCTGAAACAGTCAGCCATTGAAAACCCTACGAGGGTCGCTATGAGTCGGATACCGACTCGACGGCACCTAACAACAACAACAACAAATATACAAGTGCAGTTCAACCAATCTCATGCTCCACCTCCCTCCCACTTCCGCTCTGCGGCTCCCCTGTCGAGCCTAAACTGTGGGATTCCGCAGGGCCCGTAGGGTGCCTGATACGCACAACCCAGAAATGCAGACGTGTAGAGCCCCGGAGGGCACATTGAGCTCCTGGAGACCAGCGCTAACGCGAACATTTCCCCCTGCCCTGCTCCACGCGTCCACCTCACCTACGCACCACGCTGGGACTCGCGTCCTCGTGGCTTCCCAGAGGCGGTCCCGGGAGGTGGGCACTCGGCACCTGAACCCGACAGCGGCCAGCTCCACTCTGTGACCACGCTGCCTCGCCTTCCTCACCTGCCAGACTCCCTTCGCCTCTCGATCTGGCTCCTGTGGTTGCACATTTTACTAAAATAACAGTGCGCAGGCTTTTGCTTCTGGTTTTTTCTTTTCCTGAGGTCCACAGGCAGTGATAATATGTACTCGATCCCTGAGACTGCCATCAACAAATGCGAGTGGAGAGCTAGATCAAAGGAAGCAACACTTCCGTTTTGGAAAAGATGTCAGCACACAGAAATCGCTAGGACGTGGCCCATGTGATAATCTGCGGGCCGTGAGCAGCAAGAGCACCGTGCCTGGGCGATGGAAGGCATCCCTTGGTCAACTAATCACAAGCCTTTGGTTTTCTCTATGAATGGATTGCCCTTGTCTGCTCTTCTTCCACGGAGACGGACTCTGGAGACGGTGCAGTTTCTGGGGCCTGGGCGGTTGAGCAGTCCACTTCCTGTTGATGTGACTCCTGGATCTGTGGGATTATCTCAGAGTTTGAGAAATCCTGGCTCTCTTTGGCCAGCCTTTGGGCTGTTTTGGCGGTACATCACACTTAAACTTTTAGGAGGCTGCTGGTGTGTTTGCTTTGGGTCTATGTGCTTCTGATCAATGCCATGGGCCGGTGGCAAAGCCAACTCCCTTGTCCGTTCAGGGTTTCCTGAACCTGGGCAATTCTGTCTCTCAGAAGCCCACCTCAATGTCAGCTCAGCTCACAGCCCTTGGCTTAATGCCTGCAACCATCGTGTTGGCCTGTGCTTTGAACTCATTTGGAAATAAACAAACAAATAAACACTTTCACAGATGGATCGCTGATAGTGTATTCCCTATATTTAGACTACTTCACATCCGCATCTTCATACCGTGACTATTTCATTTGTCTGGCCAAGAAAGCTTGGCTGGAGGAGCTTGGGAGAAACTCTCGACCTCCTTATTTCCTGCTTCATTCCTCCCACCTCCTTCCCTCTGCTGTCACCAGCCGTGACTTGAGGTAGACAATGTGGCATTTCTGCCCCGCGGGATGCCAGATTGGATTGCTGGTCTCTCTGGAAATAGTCTCCTTGATGCTTCTCTTTGTCTTATATTTCATATCTAATCTATAAGGCAATCTGCCAGCTCTACCTTAAAAGTGTACCTCACCTTGGAAAACCTGTCACTCATTCACTACCAGCTCCTAGACGGTCTAATCAATCCACTATTATCTCCTCTGTAGGTACCAGTGTAGCCTCCCACCTCAGCATTACATTTCCTCTCCTGTCACATCTCAAGCCATCATGTTTCAACATCAACCAGAGAAAAGTTCTGCCCAAGAGGTTTCCCTCTAAGTCTCTGCCACGTTACCTAGAGAAAGAACACCTGACATTTTCTCTTCCTTTATCCTGCTTTATTTATCTTTAACAGCTCAACATTCTTGGATGATTTTTCTTACAGTGTATGTGGATTAGATTATCAGACCCACGTGAGCCTTGTGAGCCACATGTCACTAGATAAGGACCCCATTTGGCAGAGCTTATTGTTGCTCAGCTTATTGTTGAGTCAGTTTTGACTTATAGTGACCCTATGTGCAACAGAACGAAATACACCCTGATACTGTCAGGCTCACGATCTTTCTCATGTTTAAGCCTATTGTTGTAGCCACTGTGTCAATCCATCTAGTTGAAGGTCTTTCTTTTTTTCATTGGCATGCCACTCTCCCAAATATGATGTCGTTCCAGAGCAGGCACTCAATAAGTGCACTTTCATACATGTCTTTTGTACAGGATCGTTCTGCTTATGAAAGAAATAGGCTATCTTCATGCAAAGCTTTATTGAGTTTGAGTAAAATCGCATAAAAGTCACAACCTAGAAACATCTTGCTTACACATAACAAAGATTTCCAGCTTCCTACTCTGGAATAAGGGGGGACTCGGGCTGCCTATCTCCTCCACTGAGCAAATTCCACATTAAAAAGTGCATAACAGTTACTAAATTCTGGTACCAAAACATATACTTGTTAGAATGCTCTGGAATACAAGCAACAGGAAGTCAAATTCAAACTGGTTAGAACAATGAAGGAATTTATTTATGGAAGCTTTACTTAAAAAAAAGAAAAACAAACTTCTAGGAAGCTCTAAGCTACAGAAACAATGTGCCTTGAGCACCTGGTCTATTTCTCTTGTATTCTATAGGCTCGACACATCTCTGACTATCAAATTCATTTATTCAGGCTGTTTTTGAACTAATATCTTAGCTTCAAGCTCCAAGCACATGCCTTATACAATCTGGTATTTTTAATCCCACAGAAATTCTCAAAGAAAATTTGTTTTATTCTTCAGCACATAATACTCCACGGTTTGGCCACTGTAAGAAAGCCCTTTGTCTTCTACCAGACAAAGCTTGTTAGGTTAAAGTCTCAGACCTTTAAAATATTAAAATATTAATAGCATTGAAATATTAAAAACATTAATTACAATAATATTTTAATGATTTCCCCTTAAGAGGAAGGAAACCTGTGGGAAGAGGCAAGAGAGGGTAATGAGGGTAAATATGGACAAAGGACATTATACACATGTAGGCAAATGTCAGAATGAAGCTGGTTACTTTGTACAATTAATATACACTAATTTAAAATAAAAATCTTACCCCTCAAATCTGTTCCATTCCCAATCTTTCTCCACTTAATTTCTCCCATTTCTCATGACAAAAATCCTTGGTTTCATACTTGGTTTGCCCTCTGAACCCCCACTCCCCACCCCTCCCATCCCCCCAACACCTGTATGACCTTAAACACTATAGAGGAAGTGTTCCAGGAAAATGGTAGAAGATTCGGGGAGAAATGTAAAACTAAACAGAAAGAAAAGGAAAGGAAAGGAAAAAAGAAAGAAAGAAAGAAAGAGAGAAAGGGAGAGAAAGATAAACAGGAAGAAAGAAAGAAAGAAAGAGAGAGAGAAGGAAGGAAATGGAAGGAAGGTAAAGGAAGGAAGGAAAGAAGGAAGGAAGGGAAAGAAAGAAAGAGAAACAACTTTTGAGAAAATAAATCTATACAAAATATGTTACATCTTCTTGGCTATGCTTCTAAATTCCTAAGGGAAAACTGGATAAGACTAGGTTATATGTGCAGTATTGCTATACTCATTTTACAGATTAAAAAAACTCCAAAATGTACAGCAGTTTTCCAAGTCTGTGAGGTATAAATTGCATTTACAGAGGGCAGAACTGAGGGGCAGAAAAGATAAGTCCATATTACACAAACAAGAATAACGACTTGTTAAGTGTCCAGTGATTATAATCAAGAAACATATTTTATTTGCGGAGCGTATCATGGATCTTAACTCTCTATCCTGATAATCTCTGAATCACCAATAAACCTCTGCTTCCTTTTGCAACATTTAGACCCAGAATAAATATCCATGCCAGTCCAGTTCAAAACGTTTTACCCCCACTCTCAAACATTTTCAGCATCTCCTGCAAAGATAAGAGCTGGAGTTTTTAATTGCTGAAGACCGAGGCTATTCCATATCTGTGGCACTTGCAAGAATGTGATTCATGTTAACAGCAAGAGGCTGGACAGCAGCGTCCACTTTCTCCCAGTCTTTTGATAGCAGGAGAGGCTGTGGGTCCTCTATGGCCATGGGGGGCCCAGCACTTCTCAGGGATTTGCAGGCAGCTCGGTGAGTCACCAGGCATCACTGGGCATCAGTGATTTGAGGAATGAAGAATTCCGTGCCCACAGGGAGTGAGATCAGCTGCTTTTAAGGACAAGCTGGTTGTGAGGCCCAATGAACGCCCATCGATGGTCGCCCAGCGGTTCCTCTGTTGTCTCTGAGAAGCTGGCCCACAGGGAGGTGGGGAGGCACATTTTCCCCAAGCCCCTCCAAGGACAATAGGAGTTCTTGTTTCCCACAAGTTTGGTTAGGTCTGGGGCACTGTAACTTCTAATTAAAGTTACCA
This sequence comes from Pedetes capensis, assembly GCA_007922755.1. NCBI lineage: Eukaryota > Metazoa > Chordata > Mammalia > Rodentia > Pedetidae > Pedetes > Pedetes capensis. The sequence continues at coordinate 54,616 of VMDO01004159.1, forward strand.
TCCTTTGGACCAGCTTTTATACATCCCTGAGACATCCAAATGGTCTCCTTCAAGAGAGGCGCATTTTCTTCTTCAGGTCTTTAGAGGAAAGCACTTTAATGTTATTTTACTGTCTTTAAAGACGTCCAAGTTTCAGAAACCATGTCCTTGGATGTAAACTGTGTGTCTTGGAGTCGCTCACATTCAGGTGCTGGTGGATAGCAAGCAAGTCACCAGATTGTGAGAGACGCTTGTTCTGAAGGAAAAAGGGAAGAAAGAAGAAAGAAAGAAAGAAGGAAGGAAGGAAGGAAGGAAGGAAGCAGAGAAGGGACAGGACAGAGAGAGAAAGAAGGAAGGAAGGAAGGAAGCAGAGAAGGGACAGGACAGAGAGAGAAAGAAGGAAGGAGAGAGAAAAAAGGAAAAGAAAAGAAAAGCCTGTCGTTTTTAAAAATCTACATGTGCTGTGATGCTGAAAGCTTTGGCACTGATATTTCAGATACCAGCCGGGCCACACATGGTGGACAGGTTTCAGCTGAGCTTCCAGAGTAAGACAGGACTAGGATGAAGGACCTGGCAGCCCACTCCCGAAACAATCAGCCATGGAAAACCCCTATGAGTAACAGAGAAGCACTGTGAAATGTAAGGCTGGAAAAGTGAGCCTCCCAGGCTGGAAGTCATCATTCAAGAAATGACTGGGGAAGATGTGCCTCCTCCAAGTAGAGTCAACCTGAATGGCAGGAATGGAGTAAGGCCCCTGGGACCTCCTTTTGCTGATGCAGAGTGACTCAAAATGAGAAGAAACACACTGGCTGCAGGATATTTGGGCTTAAACACAGACAGACCGTGTGCCTGGCACAGTGTTGGATAATGTTTCTTTCTGTTGTACCCAGGGTGGCTATGCGTCAGACCCGACTTGATGATACCTAGCAACAATAACATATCAAAAACTTTTATTTATACAACTCTCAAAATTTATTGACCATGATTTTAATTAAATGGATCAAAACAATCCAGGACCACAGATTTTGATTTATCTTTGAAGGTCGATCTTCAAAAATATATCAGAGAAAACATGTCTAATTACAACTTCAGACTGAAAATTTCCGAACATTACAATGGAGTTTAATCAACTTACAAACCTAAAGTTGATCTTTGTGAAAACGTCATTACACTGATACATTCTTGGTATTAAGCTGCTATTAATACAAAATGAGTAGTTTTCATTGTATGGTAACTTCATAGAAAAAGGAAAGAGGTTAAATCTCATCTTCTGACTGAATTCAAACATGCAGAATCCCTGCTGTGTTCTTGGCTCCCAATGTTTTATTGACTGTGATCAATACCTAGGAAGATTCACCCCTATCTTTTGCTCCCACAGCTTTTTGGCCACATACAGATATGTGAAGACCAGCCACTAAAAATCAGGCTGCCAACCAAGCCACTAGTAGTTATGGAAAATTGACTTATATCCACGCTGTGGAGACTTCTTGCTCTATGTGTTAACTTAATCTGAGAAAACAGCAGGATTTGTATTGATAGTCACAATTTACATACCTCAAGCTTAATGTTCTTCCTATGTGGTTTTAGCTGCCATCAAGTCAGGTCTGATTCATAGCACCCTAATGTACAACAGAATGGAACACTGCCCAACACTCTGTCATGCCCAGCATTATTGTCAATGCTTCTCTGCTATTCACGGGGTTTTCAGTGGCTGATTGTTTCAGGATTGTTTCAGGAGTGGGCTGCGAGGTCCTTCTCTCATTTTTATGGTGCTAGAGATGGAACCCAGGGCTTCAGAGCAGGCAGAGCAGCCCTCTACCAACAGAGCTAAACCATAGCCTGAATCTTTATATACAGATGGAGTAATGAAGCCTGTCTGTATTACAAATAGAATTTGATGGATTTATATTCAAGGTCTCTGACTAATTGCATAGAGTAATTTCATAGCTCAGGGTTATGATAAATATTTGGTTTATTTTGTACCAATAAAATGATACTTTGTAATGGTTATTTTGAGGATTAAATCATATACTTTACACATAAGACAAGACTTAGGGTTAGATGACATATTTAATAGAAGAAACTTCATAACATATGAGCTTATGAAAACAGATGTCCATATCTGAACCTGTGCACTTACCACAAACACCATGCATTTTTAATTAATCTTGTTTTAAGTCCTCACATTAAACCCCCTCAAATAGATTATCAGCTCCTAGAAGACAGGGGCTGTACCTTGAACTTTGATTCTTCTACCTGGCACTTAACCAAGTGTCTGCTCGGAGTGAGGTCTCAGGAAGAATCTTCTACATGCTATGATTTCCGCTCGCAATATCTTATCGTAACAATTACCTAGGAAATCAGCTGTTACCTTTTTAGAGTCTCTGTGTGATAAGCTAAGGGTTTATGCAGAGTCACATAACTTGTGTGTGCTAAAGCCAGGTTCAAAAGAAGGTTTCTGTGTTGCTAAGGGATGGACAGACCCCATGGGCCCTCTTAGGAGCTCTTGCTACCAATTCCTTGAATCATTAATTGGAATGAATGTAGGATATGGAGAAATTCAGAATAGTTCCCAATTTCAGATTCTGCCTTTTTGTTTTATTATAGTCTTCTTAAAGACTATGCTGTTGTTGTTAGGTGCCATTGAGTTGGTGTCGGACTCATAGTGGTACGACAGATAAAACAGTATTTTTAGTGCTTCTCTGCTGTTCATAGGGTCTTCAGTGGCAGATTGATTTTTGGGAGTGGGTTGTTGTGTCTGTCTCCCATGCCTGGTGTTCCCAGGTGGTCTCCCATCCAAGGACTAACCAGGCCCAACCCTGCTTAGCTTCCGAGATCTGATGGGATCGGATGCCACAGGGCTACAACTGCAGGCCTTAAAGACCATAAGTGACATTTAATCCATCCCCATGTATCTGTATAAATAAAACTAATGAAAATCTTAATAGGTCATTGATGTCATTTCTCTCTATTAATCAGCATAGCAGAGATAACGGTTATATTAAAACATCTTAAATGGCTGCATTTTAATGTTTAAAAATCATCCAGGAAATGCTTGCTGCACATTGTTTGTATCTGCTAGCAGCACTAGCATTACCCAAATGTCTTAGTAGAGATACACTTAAAAGTAATTAAATTGTAATTTATTCAACTAGAGAATCTTGTTGTTCACACTAATCTGAAAATCAAATCCATTCCTCAATGCTAGATTTATAGTTAACAACTATAGTAGAATGGGGCCAGTGATGTGTGCAGGGTAGGAGCCATATTTCTAGACATGAGCATTTATTCTCCCAGGAAGAGATGAGCTTCTGTTTCTGGCTTTCCCATAACTTGATATTCATTCTATCTTCAATCTCCATGTGCACAAATACAATTTTTCAGAGGAAAGCAAGATTAGCCATGGTTGGGGATTCCTAGCTCTAAGTCAAAAACTGCACCATGCTGTCTTTCATCAAGTGGATTGTTCTCCATAAACTTGTAATTATCTGCATGTTATCTGATGTCTCCTTGGAGCAAGGCTTCCCTGAAGCAAACGCACTGGCTCATTGCTTCTGAATTCTCTGCTCCCTGCTTTTCTGACCCATCTGGAGGATCCGGTTGGAATACACAAAAGCTCAGGCTTCCAGCAAGACTGTCCACCCTCCCTCTAGCTGGAGGTCACAAACTGTCCAGCAGAGCACGAATCTGCCTTCCAGATGGCGTTTATTTAGTGAGTACAGCATTTGAACTTGATTGGCCCTCGCTGTACGCTATTGGTTCAATAAGGCTATTTATGAAAACCAACTGGAAGCTTTTAATAAATATTCATGCCTGAGTCCTCCATATAGATATTCTGTCTTAATTGGTCTGAAATGGTACCCCTACATCTCAATAGCATGCAGCCATAGCCCTGTGGCATCCGATCCCGTCAGATCTCAGAAACTAAGCAGGGTCGGGCTTGGTTAGTACCTGGATGGGAGACCACATGGGAACACCAGAAGCTGTAGGCTTGGGAGAAGGACCTGGCAACCCCCTCCCAAAAATCAATCTGCCATTGAAAACCCTATGAACAGCAGAGAAGCACTGACAATAGTGTTTCCCCTGTGGTACAGAGAGTCGCTATGAGTCGGATACCGACTCAACGGCACCTAACAACAACAACAACACATCTCAATAGTTTTCAGGCCTTCCAGGTAAATTTAATCCCAGCTCTATGCTCAACAACTATGATCTCTATTTAGGAGTGGACATCATCATCATCGAGGGGTTCCAGCATTAGCAACAAGGTTAAACTAGAAAACCTGGGGATGAAGAAAGGCTCAGAAGCCACCCATGCTGGGGCCAACAATAGGGTAAATAATCCCACAAAAGAATCAAAAGGAAGAGTCTGGCTGTTGTTCAGAACCAGGCACGCGTGGGCAACATTTTAAAAGTAAAAACAGGCAATAGACAGGTCTAAAATTTCTTTCTGTGTTACTTTCAACGTCAAGGCAAATATGGTCGACTCTCTAGCTCAGTTGGTAGAGTGCTTGCTCTGAGCTCTCCAAGGCCCTGGGTTTGATCCCCAGCACCACAAAAATTGGGGAAGGATATGGCAGGCCACTCTTGAAGCAGTCAACCATTAAAAATCCTATAAATAGCAGAGAAACACTGACATAGTGCCGGGCATGGCACAGTGTACATCAGGTCACCATGAGTCAGACCTGACTAGGCAACATCTAACAGCAACAACAAAAGAGAGAGACACAGACAGAGGCAGAGAGGGTGACCAACACAGATCTTTTATAACCTAACCTCAAAAGTGACACATCCTTACCCCCACCATGTTCTTCTATTTGTCACAGACCAACTCTGGTACAAGGTGGGAGGGATCATACTAGGATACAAATAACAAGAGATATTTGGGATCACTGGGGGGCATTGTGGAGACTGGCTACCACAGCGGTCATGGCTGTCATATTTATTTATAATTTACTGGTCTCTCAAAAACATCCCCACTGTATAAATGAGGATGCTGCAATCCTAATAGATTTAGTGATCTAAACAAAGCCATGTTGCCAGTAAGTTGTTCTTAATTGCTGGGGTTTTCCGGGTCATGGTGACTTGGAACTGATGGACCATCCATAAATTTTCTTTTATTACTAAATTGCATTTCTGCAAAACTGCAGTAGAATAAGATATGGACTGAAAGCTTTTTCTCGATCTGTTTGAACTTGGCCAGCATAACTGGCACAATCCCACTTTCTTATTAGGGAATTTCCTTCGGGAACAAGCGATCAGTTTGATTACATCTTTTTATCTTTTGCCCATCTCTTATTCTACTACATAAGTCTAAACCATCTTGTTGTCTCCACTGATTTTCAGAATAAGTCCTCCAGGTTCAAAGCTTCACTCTGTCTCCCATCTGAATGGAGTTTTACAAGTAGACATTAATGCAGTTGAAATTTTGAAGGGGTTAAAATATGTGTGTATAGGTAGAATTATAAAGACAATTGTAGGAAAAGGGAAATTAGGAGCAGAAATGTATTTAGAAAATAGATGTGAAAGGGGGAAAAGAAAATGGCAAAAATTGAAATACAAAAATACAAAGTATGGGTAAAGGGAATAAAAATATAGCCAATTACTTCAAGTGGTACATTCTATAGGAACTCTTGCTGTGGGGCCCATTGGCTCATGCTTGTCATCCCAGCTACTTGGGAGGCTCAGGCAGGAGGATCGCAAGTTCGAGGCCAGAGGAAGCCCGTGCAACATAGTGAGATTCTGTTTCAAAATAAAAAATAAAGAAAGGGCTACAGGTGCAGCTCAGTGGTGGAGCACTTGTCTAGTAAGTGCAAGGGCCTGAGTTCAACTCCCAGTACTGCCAAAATATTAAAAAAAAAAGAAAGGAAAAAATAGAAAAAGAAAAAGAAAAGAAACCCCTGGTCTTAAGGTCCTCCTACTGACTGTTTGCATTTGACCCTTATATTATTCCCCATTCTTTTTAAATGACCCTTTTATTTCAATTTTTTGATGCCTTGAGACACAGTACACCATTTTTTAAGATGTTCCCAGACATTTTAGTCCCTTCTCTTCGGAACTTTTTGTATCCTGCCTCCACATAGTTTATGCAAGTATGAGCAAATATTCTCAAATCGGATGTGGATTAGAATCCCATGCAGATTGGATCGGTGGTGGAGAGAGCTTTGGTAGCTCTCTCAAACTATTGCAAGGGTATAAATTAGGTTCAAGAATTTACATGCATATTCTGTGTCTATCTTTTTTTCTACAAATGGGAATATATTATACACACTATTCTACTCCATAGCTTTCCTACTTAATAATGTTTCTCAGAGATCTTTCTATGTCAGTACCCAAAGAGATTCACAATTCTTTTTGAACAGTCAAATAGGATTAGACTTTGATTGTTTAAAATCTTTTGTGATCTAAGCGCTACTTCAAGGAATAGCCTTATATTTGTGCCACTTTATATACAAGGGTGCATATACGCATAGGATTAATTGCTGAGGGAAGAGATATGTGCATTTATAATTTTGATACATTTTGTCAAATTATTTCCTTAAAGGTGGTGGCCAGTTTTTATGCCCATGAGGCCCTGGGTAAAAGTGCTTGGCCATCCTCACAGCATGGATTTGCCCACAAACATTGGACTATTGAGTCTTTCCTAATCTGGTGTATAAATTTAATGTCAGCTCCCGTCTCTCCTGTTATGAGTGAGTTTGAGACCTTTTTCCTACCTTTAAAAGCCATTTTATTTTGCATGAAGTCTCGATTCATATGTTTTGTCATTTTGAACTGAGTGGTCAAACCTTTTCTCTAATTCTGGAGCTTTTCCTCTGTGAAAGGAATCAGTGCATTGTCTGTGGATTGAATTTAAAGCAATTTCCCTGTAGGTTGTTTTTGTTTGTTGGGGTTTTTTTTTGTTTTGTTTTCTTTTGTTTTTGTTTGTTTGTCTGTTTTCTGACATCCCCTATGTGTTTTCTATTTTTTCCTATGTTTTCAATATTTGTATTTGTATGTAGTCACATTTATCATTTTTAAAAAAATACCTTCTGAGCTCTGTAGCCATCTTAGTCTGTTTGTGCTGCTATAACAAAATACCACAAGCCAGGTGGTTATGAAGAAGAGAAGTTTCTTGCTCACAGTTCTGGATGCTGGGAAGTTCAAGATGAAGGCACCAGTGGAGTCAGTGTCTGATGAGGGCCGAGCTTCCAGTTCACCAGTGGCCACTTTCTCCTTGTGAACTCATATGGTAGAAGGGGCAAGGGATATTTTTCAGTTCCCCTTTATAAAAGCACTAATCCCATTACTGAGGGCTCATCCTTTACCACCTGGTTACCTCTCAGAAGTGTCCCTCCAGTTACCATCACACTGGGGTTAGGTATGGACATACGGACGAAGGAGGGGGCATAGCATTCAGTCTACAGCAGCGCCGCACTGTCAACCAGCTGCCAACGGCCTCTCCTGCAACCATGTGCAATCAAGGAAGACAAACCTTCAGGTCAAACCCACGACATGCAAACTCTTGCTCTAAGCCAAAATGTTCTTCACCTAAAAAAAAAGTTTTAAATACACAGCACTTCTTGTTTTGTCTGTTGGTGATCCATGGGTGCAGACGCCTATCTACATCTACTTTTTGGCTGAATTAATTTGCTTACAAGAAAGAAACCAAGAAAAGCAAGGAAGAATGAAAGAAAGAAAGAAAAAGAAAGAAAAGGAAGAAAGGAAGGAAGGAACAAAGATAAGTAAGGAAGGAAGGGAGGAAGGGAGGTAGGAAGGAAGGAAGGAAAAGAAAGGAAGAAAAAGAAAGAAGAAAGAAAAAGGAAAAGAAAAAAGAAAGGAAGAGGGAAAGAAAGAAGGAAGGAAAGGAGCGAATGAGAAAAGAAAGAAAGAAAGAAAAAAAAGAAAGAAAGAAAGAAGGAAGAAAGAAAGAAAGAAAGAAAGAAAGAAAGAGACAAACAGACAAAGTAAGAGGAAAGCAGGAAGAAAGGAAGAAAGGGAGGGAGGGGTCAGGCAAGCAATTACACCCTCCACTCTGAAGGTGTGGCACGAAGGGATGAATCAGTCAGATTTGGGGGGAGGGAGGTGCCAGGAGTGAGGGCCAAGGATCTCGTCACCTAGGCAACGGTTGGTAGGCAGCGTTTGTGGCGGTGGCTGAGAGCTTTTCCAGGGCTTGGCCCGAGAGCATCTGCTGAATAACTAGGCCAGACCTGGAGCCAAGATCCACAGCTCAGCTGCTATTACTGCTGCTGAAGAAGGCTCAGAGATCACTTTTGCTGAGTCAAATCTTTCTTCGGGGATTTAGAAAACAAATGGAGCTCTGAGAAGTGGAAATTCTCCTGGGCAGTTCTTTGGGAAACAATGCAGTTGGTCTTTTTGTTTTTGCTGTTCTTCTATAATAAATTCAGTCAAAAGTAGGGACCCCACCTCTGTGGTCAAAGTAGGACTCACACACTCAGGAAGAAAGTTCCCTAGTTTTAGGCAGAAGCAGTGGGGCTAGAGGAATGAAAACCCAAGAAAAAGAATCATAAGGAAGGAAAGAGACATTTAGACCTGTATTTCTAAATGAAATACAGATGCACACAATTTTCCATGCCAGCTAGTCTGTTGCATATAAATAGGAGACGCTCAAGGTAAACTACCTAGAAAATGACTCATCTCTGAAAGCAAAAGGAAGGAGATCAAGTGTTCTTGAATTATTAGTAACTTGAAATCACAGCCGTGTGCAGAGAGATTTCAAAGAAGCCTTCTCCAAGCTTTGACCTCAGGTGAATGCATGGCCCAGCAATGACTTTATGTAACTAAAGCCAAGATATTCTAGGGAATGTTTAATATGTCTAGCCCACATGCGTGCGCTCCGTTTCTCAGATGTGGAAAATACATTAACCATTTCAGAGACTGCCTCAGCTACACGATGGATATTTGGAAAAGAATTTCTCGCTACTTGTCACCTCATCACTACCTGAATAAAACATTGTCTGAACACCTACTGTACAGGAGGCCCCCTGCCAGATTGTTGTAGGAATAAGAAAAGATACAAGCAACCATCACCTCTTCTAGATGTTTGTGATCTAAAAAGACACATAGAAAGCTCAAGGATGAAAAAAGGGAAAGAAGAGGGAGGGGAAAAAAATAAGAGATATCAAAATTCTAGTACTTACCCCCCCCAGTGATGATACAACTATAATTAACACAATTCAAAGTTCATGAAACTCACTATCAAAGCCACAGTCAAGGCATACTATACAGGCATCAACATAGACTTGCTCATGAACACACGAAGAGCATTTGTTCACAATCCTTCCCATTTAAGAAAAGTCTAGTATCTTCTTCTCCAAGACTTCAATTCTTAGTAATGTGATGAACAACATAATATCATAATGACTTTGCAACTCAAACCATTTGTTTTTTGATTTTAAGATATATTTGCAAGGGTATCTCTTTTCTGAATATGCCACTGGTCGATGGACATTAAATATTAAGCATTCAGCAGCACTTCAGGATTTCTGCTTAGTTGTAGCAAATCTTGCCTTGGGTCTGTATTGCTCTATGGTTTCTTTTCTTTTAGGGTTCCTGATGCCTCATCTTTTCTATTTATTTCCTTTTACCTATGGTCCCACCACTCAACTATCTGCTGACTTTTCCTTGTAACAAATGTCTCAAGAAGGATTGGCTCAGCCATTCTCCTTAAGGTAATAAATAATATTAATTAATATTATAATAATTTATATTATATAATAATATAAATATTATATAATAATAGTAGTATAATAAATATTTAAGGTAATAAAAATAAGGGGGGGGCATTGGCCAAAATGTACATGGCGGCCTTTCTTTCAGGTATTTCTTTGGTCGAATCAAATCACCTATGATCAAGCCAGTGAACCCATGTGGCAGGAAGGGTGGCTCCAAATGAGCATGACAGATATTCACAGATCACAGAGTCCCTGCTGGTATTTTCACTAGGACATAGCTTCTTCCCTATTTAAGCAAGTGCCCGCACATGCTCCAGTTTTAATTATTCCTTCTTTTCCGTGTAACATCATTTACTTGGTAAGTAGTACCTTGACTCACTTGTAGAACGATGACATTAGAAAGAGACCATGGAGTTCAATTCTTCCATTTTTGTAAATGAACTGCTGGGTGCTTGGAGGGACTTAGTGACATCATCTAGCTCATGTCTGGGAGTCTCTCTAGATTCTATGGAATCCCTTGCTGATGCCTCTCTAATGCATACTCTTTATTGTACATGGTCTTAAGCTAATTTATCCATTAAAGTGCAGTGTTTTAAAGACCACAGTGACACACCAGCATTGCTGACATTTCTGAAAACAGTTGCATCCCCAATGCCAAATCGATAAGCAACATGTGGTGTCCCAATGGAATACTATTTGTTAATGAAAAAGGAATGGAGTGCTGATAGATGCAGTGACAGATGAGCCTGAAAATCATTGTGCCAGTTGAATGAAGCCAGATACATGGGACTATACGGTGCACTATTACTGTTCCTGAAAATGTAGATCTCCAGAGACATAGAGTAGATTAGTGCTTGCCTGGGCCGGGTAATAAGAAGGGGAAGTGACGATGAATGGCCACTGGGGATCATATGGGGATGTTGTTGTTGTTGTTGTTGTTGTTGTTGTTGTTGTTGTTAGGTGCCGTTAAGTCGGTATCCGACTCATAGCGAGCCTCATATGGTTTTCAATGGCTGAATGTTTCGGGATTGCCTTGGGAGTGGATTGCCAGGCCCTTCTCCCATTTTTGCGGTGCTGGGAATTGAACTCAGGACCTCAGAGACTGCATGGCAGTGCTCTACCAACTGAGCTAAATCCCAGCCCCTCATGGGGATGTTGGAAATGTTATTGGGTTGTAGTGATGCTTGCCCACCTTTGTAAATTTACTAAAAATCATTGAATTGTGTATTTAAAATGAGTAAATTTGATGGTATGTAAATGATGTCTCAATGGAGCCACTAACACAGCAAAAAAATACGGTGCAGCTGACTATATGATATTTTCATACTAAGCTTTCCTATTTTTTACTGGTTTCAATTAATCTGTCAATTATAACACCAACAACTTTAGTACCAATAAAAATTTAATCTCACCAGAATAACTTGCCAACACAAGCAAAATAATTCCTCGGTGCCAAGAAGAGAATAATACATGGCTGAGAACTTTTCAATGCTCTATGAACCACAAGCATGGACTTCGGTGACAGGGGCCTAGACTCACTTCTTCCTCTGATTGTGGATCACTCCAGTGGCCCAGGTAAGCAGAGTGACTCACTGATTCTGGTGACGTCAGATAGAAGCCATCATAAGCAAATTGTGAGCAGAACATTTAGAGCACCAGGGGTGAGCGACAAATAGAATCATCTTGGAAACACTTAGATACCCATGGGAAACCTTATGCACTTCAAATCATTATTGTTTGACATAGACGTCTACGTGTACATTTCGATCACCTAACTGAAACCTGTCTCTTTCAATTTGACAGAGGCAGATAACACCTCCCTAAAAGGAAAGCGAGATCCAGAGCATTAAAAGATCTGAGGCTAAGACAAAATACCTTCGCTGAATTGAAAGAGAACAAAATTGACTTTGAATTCAATAGAAATGAGACTTTTATCTTCACTTGAAGGAAGATCAGTTTTTGCAAACTTGAACCTGGCATTCTCTGTTCCCTGGTATCTGGCATCCCCTACATTGGAAAAAGAAGTTTTCTTGCAGACAGGCCAGTTTCTACATATTACCACAAACTAGTAAAAGCTCCTTAGGTTGGGGAAAATATCATCTTGCTATGGAGCTGAATTTAGTCTGGAAAATTCTCCTTAAGTATTAAGACTGATATTGAAGCATCTGAACTACTTCTAATTTATATTTAATTTCTAGGATTTAACGTGTGTATTTATTACCAAGAGGATTTAGCTAATTCTCTCCTCTGACTCCTCCATCTTCCTGACCTCTTTAGAGGTTCATTGGCTTCTGAAACCCAGACCCTATCAGAAATATCACCAGTGCTGGGCTCTGGACATCATGAACACTCCAAACTGCTCCTGGAAGAAATGAGGCATAGAAAGAAATTTTTGGAGATTTGTTTCTTTGAATGTCCTCTGTGAGCTTTCTAGACCAAACAGCAGACCCTAAAGCTTGTATTCTAGATGACAGGTTCTCATCCTCTGCCCTATTAATGTAATAAAGCATATCTAGAACTATAAAACCTACAGCCATTCCACCCTGGCATCCCATCACATCTGATCTCAGAAGCTAAGCAGGGTCTGGCCTGGTTAGTCCTTGGATGGGAGACCGCTTGGGAACACCAGGCTTGGGAGAAGGACCTGGCAACCCACTCCCAAATATCATTCCACCATTGAAAACCCTATGAATAGCAGAGAAGCACTGGCATAGTGCCAGGCATGGCACAGTGACAGAGAGTGTTTCATTCTGCTGTACTTAGGGTCACTATGAGTTGGTCTTGCCTCAACAGCACATAACAACAACTATAGACAAATCTAGAATTATTGAAAGATAATTCTTTTATTAGACATCTAGGTTGTATGTGGGAGAAGGACCTGGAAACCCACTCCCAAAAATCAATCCACCATTCAAAACCCTATGAACAGCAGAGAAGCATTGACAATAGTGTTTCCCCTGTTGTATGTAGGGTGGCTATGAGTCAGATACCGACTTGATGGCACCTAACAACAACAACAATTTGTATGCAGTAGAACATTTAGTAACATCTGCAGCCTCTACCCACTAGATGCCAAGGCATATCCACGACAAGGTAAGCAAGAGCTGAAAATCTCTGTGCATCCCCACAAGTCTGCTGGGGGAGCAAAAGGGTCCTCATCTGAGAACCACTGGTCTAAATGGCATGAATGACAGTAGTGTCTAGGAATCAGGCAAAGGTTGAAACAATGTTTCCGATCAAAATGAGAATGTGTTTAGAGAGGGAATTAGGCCATCTAGCTAGGCTACTTGTTGAAATTGATTAGAAATGAGACAGAGACTGTGGTTACAAGCTTCCTCTTTAAAATAACTTCAGCACTACACTAAATACATCAGATACATTGTTACATTACTCCTGGCATCAACTCTCTGTACAGGACTTGCACAGGAAGAAGTAAAATTTGGGAAATGAAGTCTACCAAAGGTCACATAGCTATAGATTGAACACAATTCTTCTTAACTGAAGTGCATAATTTGATTACTTTATTATCCTTTTTAAAAAGCAGTTGGAAGGACTCTTTTAGAGCCATTGTTGTTGTTGTTAGGTGCCATTGACTCAGTGTCTGAATCATAGTGACCCTGCATACAACAGGTGAAACACTATTGTCAGTGTTTCTCTGCTATTCATAGGGTTTTCAATGGCAGATTGATTTTTGGGAGTGGTTTGCCAGGTCTTTCTCCCGTTAGAGCCATAGATGGTCCCTAATTCTAGACCCAATTCACTGGTCCTGAGGGCCTCTAAGAGCATGGATGACTCAGTGACAATGGATTTTTCCCATTGCAGTAAAAACATCTGGAGGGCTATGATTTACTGAAGTCGAGTTACTGGAGACATACTCAGAAAGGAAGAACACAATCTGTGTCTTCTAGGGGCATGGAATGAATTTCTAGTTATAACACATCAAGTTACACTCCAGCTCACAGAGCCTATCAGAAGAATAACACTGGGCATGAACGGTAGGATAATAGTGGAACTTTCTCCAGGAAAAGGTGAAACAGGAGCAAAAGGAAAGGGGGTTCTGTCGCTTCCATGGCTGCCACTCATAAGCTGTGTGAAAGAAAACATTGCTGGCATATTTTTAGGCTTACTGTGGAAAGCAGACCCTGCTGGGTCACATGGATAAGCTTCCAACCCAATAAGAGTCAGAAATGCAAAAGAAAAATACCCTGGGAAAGTTTTCCTCTGCTCATATGTAGAAGAGACTATGGCGCATTCCCCTGTCCAGGCTATAATTAAGATGAAAGGCATTTTCCCCTCCAATTTGCCATCCGGTGGCATGGTTAACATTCCATCGTGGCTGCTGCATGGCTGAGCCATCTAACGCAACACATTTTTTTGAAGGCAAGAAAGAAAAAAAGAAAGAGTCAAACACATATCTTGCTCTCTTAAATGTTTCATAGGATGAGCTATTTCAGTTTCCACTATTTTTAACCCAGTTAAGTTTTTTTTTGAATTGCCCTTTTCTTACAGGAACTAGAATGTCAGACTGCCTGTCTTCAATGTCTAGCTGTTTTGTTTACTCAAGGTATCAATGGTTTTGTTGCCGCTAGTGCTTGTGATGGGTCAGCCTCAGAACGTTTAGACAGTATGGTATGTGCCCAGAAGGTTAGATGTTTTCCTGAGCCTCTTGGAGTAGCAAAACCTGGCCAAGGAACTTTTGAGAAGAAGGATGTTTTTGAAAGCTTTGACATGTCTGAATTCCATGCACAGGAAAATGGCCTGAGAACAGACTTTTTCCATAGAAGAGCTTCCCTATCTACCTCTCCTTAAGCCCTGAAAGCCCAGGCAGTGGAATGGTCATAAAGCATAATAAACTAGGCATGGTGGCCGTGGCACTCTCCTGTGATCCCAGAGACTCTGGAGGTGGAGGAGGGAGGATGGCAAGTTCAAAGCCAGAGGTGGCCTGAGAAACTTAGCGAGACCCTGTTGCAAAATAAAAAGGTGAAAATTGGCCACAACTCGGCGGCACCTAACAATAACAACAACAAATAAATAAATGAAGTATAACTAGATTGAACCCTTGACTTTGATCCACAGAGATTCACACATATGTATATTTTCAAAAATTACATAAATTTTTATAACCATATACATGCATTTATTTGTATATGTTTACACATATGTTAATTTCTGGAATGTATACATACACATAGATTTGTAAAGACACAATTTCTGAGGCTGGGTTTTAGCTCAGTTGATAGAGCACTGCTCTGCACTTTCTGAGGACCCAGGTTCAATCCCCAGCACCTCAAACATGGGAGAAGGATGTGGCAGCCCACTCCTAACACAATCCTGAAACAGTCAACCATTGAAAACCCTGTGAGGGTCATGACTGAACGGCCCTTATGCCCAATAGAAATTTCTGGACCTGCTTTCTTTAAATAATCTACAAGGACCATCAGTGGCTTGATTCATAAGGGAATATTTTGGAACAGAAGTGATTTCATTCACAGACTAACATTCTTTGAAGTACAATTACAGTGTAATTATTCAGAGCACAGTGACGTGAAGTGAAAGCCCAAACTCATTGACCATTCCATATCTCAAGAAACCATGTTTTGGAGGACTTAAAACTGACTCATCTGATGAAATTGAGTCATTTCCATAGGAGCCACATTCCATCATCCCCAGAAGCATTCACATCCTATGAATAATTAGACAGTTTTCAATTTTCCCAGCTGAAAATTAAAGAC